>PVKA01002713.1:69495-120777 GCA_004027165.1 Ctenomys sociabilis | reverse complement strand
TTAAATTTGAAATTATTTATATTAACCTCAAATATTCTTTATATTTTAATGCTTTATATTCATCAAAATAGAATTTATTATAATTTTACCATAGCTGGTTAACTAAAATAATCTGTAGTTAATTAAAAATAGCTTAAAGTTCTCATTTAGTAAAGAAAAAATGTCAAATATGGAAATTCATCTGAAATTCTCTCAACTGTTTTTACATGAAGGCACTGAAACATAGTACTAAGAAAAGATATACAGCAGAGAGGCAAAAAATATTGCTAATGAAACTGCTTCCATTAAACCTGTGTCACCCAGCTTTCTGTCCCTGGCTCCTGTAGGACGTGGAATGGCAGTGACCTTTGTATTCAGTTTCGTTACTTCATTAACTATAGGATAAAAAGACAATAATTTTAAAAATATTGATTGAAATAGTGCCTCTCAAGATTGGTGAGGCTTTTGGTATCCCCTTAATATTTACAGATGACTTGAGGGCTGCTTCCCTTGCCCTACTCTTAACCCTTAGCAGTTTATCCTCGGCGTGTCTCTCTGTGCCAGCATAAATGAAGCCAAAGAAATGTTCATGACCCTGAATTATGCAGGTAGACTTTAATTCTCATTTTTATTTTAAACATTCTAGTTTAAAATCAGACTTTATTGCTATCAAACTTTCCTTATTTCACCTTATCCCTTATTTCACCTCAAAGCCTAGAAAACAGCAGAGAGATTTCTTCTTCTTTCAGATTTCAAAGCCCACGTTTCCCAAATGCTCATGACCGGGTCTTTTTCTCATGCATATCTCAGGTCCTTACCTGCTGTCAACAGGAGCAAGAAGTTACTTTGTCCTTACAAAATCCTATGGAAAAGAAGAGAAGTGAATACATACAATTTTAGATATAGCATACAAGCAACCTAGCAAATGGAGTGACTTTCTGAGACACTTTTGTGGGGCAGAATCTAATACCAGCTCTTTCTGGCTGAAGAAAGGTAGGTAGCATTTAAATGGCTTGCCCCAGAGGACTGAATAATCAAGAATTGAATCTTTGGCCTCAGTAGGATCCCTTAACTCAACATCCCAAAACAATTAATCTCTTTTCTCAAGAGCCAGATATGCTTGAATAAAGCCTTTTTAAAGGGACTTTCTTGCTCAGATTTTTACCGAATATTTTCTACTGTAGGAAGTCTTTAATCTATTAAGGGGAAAGGGAAAGAAAACAATGTAAATGAATATTTAAAACAGCCCAACACAAAGAGGGATTTATTACATATATGTACTATTATCAATTTAGGGTCCCGTTTATTTCCTTGCATTAAAAGAAAAGCTCATTAATGTGAACAGAGGTAAGCACATTGTATTGTTTAATCATTTAGCAAGAAAAAAAAGGAGTAGAAGAAAACAAAACAAAATAACCCATGCAAGTGAATCTTCAATAAATAGAATTTCTCGGTACTTCCTAAAATAAAAATATAAATTTGGAATAGTCATTGTTTTTTAATTAATACATTTATTTTAACTTACTAATTATGTTCAATACTTACTATGTGCTACCCTTTTATTGCACTGGGATCTAGTAATAAAGAAAAGAGACACATTAAACTTCCAGTAACCCGGCAACAGCCCGGAAGTTGTAGACGGAGTTAACTTGTGGAGGGCTGCACGGTTCTTGACCCAGAAGTTTTAGTCCCAGCGGAGGCAGCAGCTGGAAGTCTGCCAGATGTCATTGGTCAGAGTGAACCGTTACTGTCCCCGAGGAAGTTGGAAAAAAGCACTAAAAGTGAAGAAGAAGAAAACTGCTGTGAAGCAAGAATGGGATGATACTGTGAATGATCTGACGGTTCATCGGGCGACTCCTGAGGATCTGGTACGTCGTCATGAAATACACAAATCGAAGAATAGGGCATTAGTACACTGGGAACTCCAAGAAAAAGCTCTGAGAAGAAAATGCAGGAAGCAGAAACCAGAAGCTTGGAATCTAGAGAAAACTAGATTGTCTATCATGCAGGATGCAGGATGTGTTGGAGAAATCTGATCATTTGATGGCTGCAGCCAAAAATCTATTTGTTGATGCTCCTTGCAGGCGCACAGGGTTTCCAAATGTAACAATGGCTCCTGATTCCTCTCACAGTCCCATCGTGGTGAACCAAGACCCTGTTACTCAGTCCATCCTACATGAGTCTGTCCTGGAGCCTCAGGTTCTTAATGAAGTAGATGATGAAGGAGAAGAAGGAACCATTAACAGCCAGTCTGAAGAAAGTGAGAATGAATTGGATAACTCTCTAAACCCTCGGTCTAATATGAACACAGACAAGTTTCTCCAACAACTAAAGGAAGACAATTCTGAGTTAATTAATCAACTGTGGACTGATATTCAGCAGAAGCTGGCAGCGCAGCCAGAACCAGCAACCCCTCCTGGAACTCCGTCTTCTGCCCTTGCATCAGAGGAACAAAGAGCTGCTCTGAATGCTACTGATGCTGTCAAAAGAATCCAAAGCAGACTTCAACCTGAACAATCTACTGGAACTCTAGACTCCAGCTATATTGTGGGACAAGTGCTGAATGCAAGGAAGCAAAAACAGCTGCTAAATAAAGTGAAAAGAAGGCAAGATTTGCATGCTACTTCCAAGCAAAAGAAAAACACACTCTCAGTGAGCACAGGCTCTGCAGACTTGCAGAGTAGCACTAATTCCAGCTTGGATGTCCTCAAGCACATGATCCATGAGGTAGAGCAGGAAATGGCAGAATATGAGCAGTGCACTGGACACACGGTCACAGGAGTGCAGGGTGGCCAGGGTCTCACAGTGGCCTGGTGAGCTCACTCTGTCGCCTGGTTCGGTACCTTAAAGAGAGTGAAGTTCAACTACGTAAAGAAGTAGAGACAAGGCAACAACTTCAACAAATATTAGGTGATCATTGAGAGCTCATTGATGCTCTGACAGCTGAAATTATTCTTCTTAGAGAAGAAAATAGTACCATACAGGCTAGGCTTCAGCAGCACATGGTCACAACGAGCAACTTATATCCCTCACACATGCCATTAAGAACTGTCCTGTGATAAATAACTCTAGACAGGAAACTCAGGCTTCAGCTTCAGAAAGGAGAGCCACAGAGAGCAAAGCTGGGGGCAATCCAGATATCCTCTTTTCTTCTATAGAGGCTCCTGTTGTAAGTTCTAATGTGTCCATGCCATTGATGTTCAGAGGGGAAGAAGCAGTTGATTTCCTACAGGAAGAGTTGCCTGTTAAACTGTCTCAGATGCCAAACTGCCCTGACAGTACACATCTGGCCAGCAATTTTCCAGCACCTGTCTTTGAGCCAGCTGTGTTGTTAACACCACCCAGGCAGAAGAGCAATGCAGAATTTTCTCCTCTACAGGATGTATTGAGGAGGACTGTTCAAACTTGTTCTGCTCCACAAATTCTTCCCACTGTGGAAATGATTGAGAAGGAACAAAATTGGGAAAAGAAGACCTTACCTACTGATACAGATATTCCAAATTTAAGTGAGGAGAATCGACTGTTCACTCAGAGGTGGAGAGTCTCTCACATGGGAGAGGATCCAGAGAACAAAACCCAGATACCTTTTGTTAACTTCTCACAGCCCCTCTGCAGTTCCCATCCCAGTGTTCAACAGTTGAGACATCCTGCATTTTCAGAAGAGCTTCTGGAACTGGGAAATGGGCAACAGCCTAGAACAGTTGAGGCAGCAGTACAAAGAAAAGACATAATGGCACGGATTGCCGAGTCGATGCTGCAGAATTCAGCCATGAAAGCACATCTGAGTAATACTCACAGGCCGGGAGGAGGGCCAGGAGGAGCTCCAGGAGATGGATCGAACAGACAGGAGTTGAGCGAACAGGAAATTGCCAGTGACATGACCGCAACTTTTCCAGTTGCGCAGTCCATAACCCCAAGTAGCATGGAGGAATGGATTGCAGAGTTGAATCGACAGTATGGAAGCTCGTGAAAAACTATTACAGTTGCTAGAGCAACAAAAACTTGTTGGCTTGAATCTTTCCTCTTCACCAGTGTTGCCTGTTCAGTCACCTCTCAGAACATGGACAGAAGGAGGAAAGAGGACCATTGATGTGTGTATACCAGGAACAGAAGCCCCAGAAAGCTCAAAAGGTAATACCATCTCTCCTGTCAGTGGGACAAATACAAGAAGATCTTCAGGGGCTACTAGTAATTCCTGTTCTCCCTTAAATGCTACCTCAGGAAGTAGGCGACTCACACCTATTAATCCAAAAACAAAGACTGAAAAACAAAATGAAGAAGGCTGGTTTGCTCTTTCTACCCACATGTCTTAAGTGGAGTTGGAGTCACCTTTTATAGAGTTTGTTCTATATACTTAATTGTTGACTTTCCACTCCCATTTTTCTGCTCCTGCTTTCAAGTTTTTACTCCTTCCAATAAAACCAAAAAGATCCTGTGAATTAATACTAATGGAACAGAGAAAAAAAGACAATTATTTTATTTTGTCTTTTTTACCTTTTCAAATTGGTTTTCTTAACAATCAGCCTTGTAATTCCTTAGAGTAAAATTTGGCTGTCAGGAAATTAAAGTTTATATGCTAATAATTTCTAAAACATTTTAAAGGATTTTTTAAAAGTAATGCATTTTTACCTTCATCTTTATTCAGGTTTTGTTTGTGTAGTGCATCTTAAATGTTAATTTATTTTTTATTTTATTTTTTTCTTCTGAAGTACTAAATTGTTTTGTATATGCTTGCAGTGAAATACCCCTGTGATTAGTCTGGTTTTCAGGAAAATATAATGTCTTTCGTATTTTGGTCAGCAGTTGCTACTGTCCAAGTAGAATGTACAGCTTTAAACTTAAGTGTGAAAATGTTTATATTTGCTTACAGAATTAAGAATGATTGTATACATTCTAAGAATTTATAGTTTTTAAATGTGAAAATATCAAGAATGAGAATGTACATTAAATAAATAATAATCATAGAAAAAAATAAACTTCCACTTGCTTTTGTGCATGGATCTGAAAGATGAATGAACTACTACCACAATACTTAACTTGAGATGTCATCAATTATGAGAAATATATATATATATATATAAAGTTAAAATTATGTCTTAGGAAAAGAAAAATATTGTACTAGTCATATACATTGATTGAGAAATACATTATTAATTTGTATACTTTAAAAACAGAAGTATATTATCTATTAGGGTACTACTATTTGTTTTTGCACGAAGAATTGCTCATTTACCTGAATTTACCTGAATAATAACTGCATTAGTACTTGAAATAATGGACGTGTTTCTTATAATGTTTCTTATAATGTAGTCATTTTTTAAAACCCTTATTGAATGTGAGTATCAACTCAGAAGCTTTGGAAATATACTAAACCAGTTAAATAATTCACCCTAAACCAACTAAATTATCTTTGGACTTTAGTCTCATTTAATTTTCATGTAGAGTAAGAATGAGAATAACTGTTAAGTGTAAGAAATTTTAGGATAGAATTCTGGAACATTTTCATATTAGTTTTTCCAAAATCTCCTAATTTCTTGGAATATTTGATCAATTTCTCTAGTTTCTCTCAGAGGGACAGTGAAGGTGAGGATGAAATATGGAAGATAAAAAGTAACTAGAGCACAAAACTGTCTTAAAAACTCTTTTGACCTTATTACATGAAAGATGAATCTGTTGATAGCCGAAGTAGTAGTCTCTGGTGTAGAGATAACACATTTTTTTAATCGAGACTTCTGTTGATGGGTATGAAGGCTGCCTCCAGGATTCAGCCACTGTGACTTAGACTTCCACAAGCATTGGTGTGCATCTACATAGCTGTAGCATGATGTCTTAAGCTCTTCAGGGAAGACACCTAGAAAAAGAACAGTTGGGTCAGACAGAATTTTTAATTTTAGCTCTTTGAGATACACTGATTTCCATAAAAATTATACTAGTTTACCTTCTCATCAACAATATAGGAAGCTTCCTTTTCACCACAGTCATTCCAGTATTTGCTGTTTTGATTTCTTGATAATTGTTGTTCTTTCTGGTATGAGATGGAATCTTAGCTTTATTTATTTATTTAATGCATTTAGTAGAGGGTCTACAAGGTCTCACGACCCAGATCAGACTCATAGTGTTCCTCCTGTTTTCAGCCTGACAAGCACTGAGATTACAGGCACATGACACCACATGCAGTCTCAATTGCAGTCTCAGCAGGCCCGAAGGGCAGGGCCGGCTGGGGATCTAACTCCAGTTCCCATCTGCCTAAGCAGGTACTTTAATTCACTGAGCTATCTGGCTGGCCCTTTAGCATTGTTTTAATCTGGGTTTCTCTAGTGGCCAGAAATGTTGAACATTTATTTGTCATTCATTTTCACTTCTCTGTGGAGTGCCTGTTCATTTCACCTGCCCATGTTTTGAGTGAGTCTTTTGTTTTAGAGGATCTACATTTTTTTAGTTCTTTATATATTTTAGTTATTAGTCTTTTGTTGGAGGAACAGCTGGCATTTTACTTTGTGTGTGTAGTTTGTCTCTTCAGCCTAATGATAAATTTTAATTTGATATAATACTATTTGCTGATTCTTGCTGCTAGTTCTTGTGCAATTGTAGTTATATTTAGAATATTCTTTCTTGCACCCATGATTTATAAGGTTTTATCTATTTATTTTCCAATAGATTTAGTACTTCTGAGCCTTGATTCACTTTGAGCAACTTTTGACTTTTGACATTGCTATTAACCTTTAAATTTTTAAAGGTTAAAAGTTAACTGTATATGAAGTAGCTCTGTGTAGATATGATGATAACTACTTAAAATTAAAAAAAATATTTATTTGGTGTAGGGTCTCGTTACAAAGCTTGGACTCACAGTGATCCTCCTGTTTTCGCCTCCTCAGCACTGGGATTGTAGGCATGCCCCACTATGCCTCGTTTCAGAGGCCAGCTTGGTTTGGGGTCAGTGCGGATTGTGGTACCGGGAATGAACATGGGTCCTTGCACTTGCCACACAGGCACTTAGACTGCCAAGCTATCTGCCCAGCCTATCAAATACATATTGCAAAAGATAATAAGAGAAGTCTGATGTTCCCAGTGTTCTGCTACTATTTATTACTACCGTATTACCTAAAAATGCTGGATACACATTGGAAAGAAGATTGTTTTACTAGCTAAACTTTTTCAGAATTTTAGCCATAGATACTGTGAGTCTTGTCATCCACAGTTTTGACTATTCTCTAAAGCATTTTTACTAGGACTCAAATGTACTGTTAACCACTTTTTGGGAAAATTAAATATTTGCTTCTGTTCTGTATTTTCCATATAAACTTCATAACCTTCGTCTAGTCTTCCAGTGTTTAGCAGCTGAGGACTAGAAATCCAAAGGAGTTCCAGAACTGCTTTTAAGAGTGCCAAGAATGACAGGCTAAATGCCTGCAAAGCAAGAAGAATTCTGTGGAGAGGGTTTGTGGCAATGTGTCTTTTGCAATAATAAACTTATAAAATTAAAAAAAAAGAATTTCAAAACATTTCACTTACTGCCATTGAACTTTGATCCTTGATTGGAAGAGTTGAGTTCTTCCATGTATCCCATTGCTAGGCACAAAACAATTTTGTGAGATACTTTCTCAAAACAAAGAAGGACCCAGGCATAAACTTAGTGTGAGGGTCCCGGATTCAACCCTCAGAACCCCCTGCCACTGACACACAGAGCAGTCTCATTTCTTTGAACTTCAGATCATTCTTGAATTATTACTTTTAACATATGATCACAAAAATCATTTCTGCCTTGGTACAGTTCCTAGATTTTGCATTTTTTTCAATTTCTTGTATTTATCTTGTGAGTTTCTTAAATGGGGAGTTCACCCCATAGCTACAATCCCAGTGTAGTGCAAGGCACAAAGAAACAACAATGTTGCTATTTTAAACAGCATTAAAATTGAATCTGGATCCTGTCCTTGTGGCCAGAAAATGTTTGGTATTTCTTCATTATCTTAATGCCTATCTTCAGATAAGACCTATGGATTTAATGTTTAGGAAAGAATTCTCCAAGAATGGTGAAATTTGTGACCGTAGATTCTTATTCTATTCCTCCACAGAGTTGTTTCAAAATACTTTTCTTGCTGCACCTTTGGAAACCTTTCTCTTCAGATGGCAACAAAACAGGGTAAGATATAACTCCTAAATTGTCAACGGTCACACCTCTAAACAAATTACTTTTTATTTCTTGCCCCGTTTGATGTTTCACATACTAGATTTTAAACTTGTTGAGTGACAAAAGGTATATTTATTGATCTTTAAATTTCTATTTGTAGTACTCCCTATGAGACCAAACACATAGTACAATTGTAGTTCAGGTGTGTTGGCAAGCCAAATGCGTTAGAAAAAAAATTGTTTTTCATTTGTAGGATTTGCCCATTACTGGGGTACAAATATTCTGATTATGGTGATTTGAATCTACTGATTCGACATCACTGAATGCAAAGTCTGAAGAGAGGTATGCGATATGGTCTTTACTAGGTGACATATAAAGTACTATCCAGCACACTGCACTCTCCACTTTTTGTTGGCTACCTGGAGAATTTCTTCTATCACCACTTTCCCATGACTTCCATCAGATTTCTGTGTGTATTATCCCCTGCAAATTTTCTACCATTTTATGCAATGGATTTTTTTAAACTTACCAACACTTTAATAATACAATTGCAAAGTACGTAGAAGTGAAGAAAACTAAAATTGATGCAGACGTGCAATGAAGACTTCTCTAGAGTTCATACATTTTAGACAAATAGTAAATACATCCTAGACATCATATGTGTAAGACCACATAAGCCTTGACAGACATAGCATTTGCCATAACTTCTAAATCTTCAAGACAATTTAGATAAAAAATGAATGTGACAGGTCATATGGGATAATGGGTTGTTTGCAATAGTGTGATTCAACATTGTCACTTCAGTAGGACCAGGTAACTGCTGCTTTTTTCATTTTATTTTATTTTGAAGAGTAAAATAAAAACCAAAAGTAAAAACAAATAGCAGAAACAAAGACAGATACAGAGTAACATACAAAAGAAGACTTTTTCCCTTTCTCTGATATCAGTATAGATATCACGAGTCCATTTCTAGAATGCACACGTGGAATCTCGGTCTGTATAACTGCTCATAGACTGAGGGCCATCAATTCTTTATCTTACATCTTTGATAGGGAAAAGCAGCCCTGACATATAGCACTTTTTTTTTTTTGTGGTACTGAGTACTGAACTCAGGCAAGCACCTATTCTATTGAGCTATCTCGCCAGGCCCAGCATTTTTGAAGCCTGAAGTTGCATGGAAAAATGTGTGCTTATCTTTGATTTTCTGTTGAAAATGGAACACAGATTTCATTATATTCCTAAGGAACTCTTCTGCAGAAAAAGGACATGAACTTCTGTTTCAAATTTTCTTGCATTTAATTCACGAGCATGTCTAGCTCTCCAAAGTTCACATTTCTTACATTAAATAAACAAATATACCCATTTCATGAAACTTTTCTTTTAATTCTGCAGCATTGGACAGCAACTTATGTTTATATGGTATGAACTCTATCTCTACCCTTTGTGATGAGCAAACAAATAAATATATACTTTAAGGAGGTCCCCACAATGTTAGGGGCATGGTGTAGGTTCCAGCCCTGATGCATGTTGTGTGAACTGTACATCTCTAGAGTTCATGTTTTTATCAGTATACATTTCAATTATTATTTATGATCTGTATTTCAGTGGTTTATTTTAACTGTGTATATATATATATATATATATTATGTCTTAAAAGTAGTCTGATAAAATATCTATTATAAAGCAAATGGGAAATGTCAGTTAATGAATATTATTCTAATACTTCATTATTATAATATTATAATTTCCCTTTCTAGATTGTAAACTGTTTGGTAACTGTGACTTAAAAGAGTATCTAATGACTATTCTTCAGTTTCCTTTACCAAGCATTAAACCTCTTATTCAACATATCATAGTCTTATGGCAGAAAACAAAATCATATTTATTAAGTATTATTAAACAAATGAAAAAATTCAATTGACAGTAACTTACTAGATTGCTTTTTTACATTGAAAATAGCTTACATTTGAATTCTCTACCTTTAATAATCTCTATTTATTTTGTAAGGAGCAGACTAAGTATAGCCCTGTGGATCTGTTTTGTTTTTACACTATAGATGACAGGGTTGAGCACAGGGGGGCAAAGCAGGCATACATTAGCCATCATTGAATGGACCACTTTAGGAACTGGGTGACCATAGCGATGAACCAAAGACAGGCTTATCATGGGGATGTAGAATACAGCAACTGCCCCAGTGTGGGAGACACAGGTGCTGAATACCTTGTATCTTTCATTGGACAAGGTGATACTGAGGACAGAGTGAATAATCCACATGTAAGACAGGATGATGCATGGTATATCTATTCCTGTAGTTAGGAAGAGACTAACTTACCCACAGATGCTATTTGCCCGAGTTACTGAACGTGATAATGAGATCACATCTGGATGATAACAGTAGGAATGAGAAAGGACATTCATTCTGCAGAAAGACAGAGGCTTAAGGAGCAAAAGCACTGGCAATATTAAGACTACAGTACGTAAAATCACCAGGAGACCCATCTGAGTGATTCTGAAATTAGTGAGAATTCTGGTATACCTGAGAGGGTTACAGATTGCCACATAGTGGTCAAAAGCCATCACCATCGGGAGGCTGAGGCAGGAGGATTGTTGTGAGTTCGAGACCAGCCTGAGCTACAAAGTGAGCTTAAGGCCAGCCTGAACTGCATAGTGAGACCCTGTCTCAAAAAGACAAAAAAAAAAAAAAAAAAAAAAAAGCCACTAACACCCCAGATTCTATTGCTGTGAATCCATGAAGGAAAAACATCTGAATGATGCATCCTTCTAGACTGATTTCTCTTGCCTCAAACCACAGGATACCCAAAGTTGTTGACATTGTAGGCCCAGATCTGTGGCCGACAGCATGGAGAGGAAATAGCACATGGGCTCGTGGAGAGCCTGCTGGGTGGTGACGAGGAAGAGGATCAAGCTGTTTCCAGAGAGGGCAATGGCATAAAGACAACAGAACGGAATGGAGACCCAGGCGTGGGCAGAGTGGAGGCCAGGAATGGCAGTCAGCAAGAAGGTTGGAGATGTGACGTCAAGTTGCTTAGGAGCTTCATGTTGTCCTGGATTGGAGCATTTTTTTTTTTCACAATATCCACATCCTACAGAAATATCATGTTATAATTCTATAGAAAAATGCAAAGTTTAGTTATTTTTAACAAAAGTTATCCAGTGTAATATGTAATGTTGTTGTAAACATGTAAATAATAGTATTTACTATTTTTTTACATTTTGCTGAAAACAATTTTTGTACTGGCCAACTTTTAATCTCCATTAGGTACTATGAATAAAAAACTTAGTTAAGAAATATCAGTGCATTCAAGTACTCAATTTAAAAAAAAAACTGTCTCTGATCTCACTATGCAGGTCAAACTCATAGTGATCCTTCTGTTTTCAGCCTCTCCAGCACTGTAATTATAGGCGTGAGACATCATGCCTGCACTTAGGTGCTGACTCAGCATGCCTAGGGGTGGGGTTGGCACAACATGTGGTGCTGGGAATCAAACCCCAGCCCCTGCACTTGCCTAGTGGGTTTTTACTTTGCTGAGCTGTCTCACCAGCCCTAGTACATTCAATTTTGAATATTTTGTGCTGTGAAATGTGCAAGAAAAATTCACTGAAAGACAAGCAGGAACTGGGTGCAGAGCTGAGTAGCCAAGTGTGTAAATTTCCAGGCAGGGGTTATTCCCAGGAATACAGGTTTGAAAGTTTTTAATTTTGTGGAAATGTTTTTAATCCAACTATAAGAGTGCACAAATTTAGAGAGTAGACTAATTGGAGAAGTCAGTGTACACACTGCTTCATAGGAGTTTTTAGAAAGAACTATATCCACTAAACATGATCAAAATAGATAGCTTTATGGGAATCAGAGAGCTCAGAGAGGCTGATGTCATGCCTGGGTCTTACCTGAACAGTAGCATCACATCTTGAGCAGTCAAACTTTGCAAACATTAACAAATTTATATGCAGCTTAGAGTATTTTAATCACCATGGAGAAAATAACTGAATGGATGGATCAAAATTGCAAGCTGTTAGAGTGGCTTGGACATGAATAAAGAGTAAATAGTGTGGGGGGGGGAGTGGTATTTTAGTTTTAGAAACCTAGGAATTAGGCAAGATGAAAAATAAACCATTTCTAAAGAGTTCTGTGAAGTGTATCAAAATTTTGGAAATATGCAAAATCTTAGAATAATAGAAAAATTTACCCACTGAGGTAAAGATATAATAGATGGTGAGAGACAGAATATGTGGAATGAGAGGGATTAACTGATGTGTAAGACTGCTTAAGAAAGCAGGAACTGAGCCGGGTGTGGGGACACAGGCCTGTAATCCCAGCACTGGGGAGGATAAGCAGGAGGATCACTGAAGTCCAAGGTGTAGAGTGAGACTGTGTTAAAAAAGAAAAAAGAAAAAAAAAAACCTTAGTATTTTTCAATCAAACTTCTAAATGCTAAGTATGAAATTTACTTTGTGAAAGTAAATAAACTGTAACATACATGTTACCATTCTTTGCTATGTTAATATCCTATAGTTTCCCTGTTTCCTGCTTGTGGCTCATGAGAAAGGGACATTGAAATTTCTCAATCTCTAGCTCCCTGGAATTCAATTCTATGTGAGAAAACCCATTAACATATTTAACCATAAATTATTAGATAATGATAGATGGATGACTACTTGTTTAAATATTTGTGAATAGCTAGCAATGAAAGGACAGTCTTACTGGTTTCATGCAGAATCAGGGGTCTCTGCCATCTTGCTAGCGAGAAGAGTTCAGTGTACAGCAATGAAGCCATGAACTTTATGGGAAGTTGTAATTCAGTGGGGAAGCTAATCAGTAGGTGTGGATCTCCCTGGGGCTGTGGTTAAAGAAATCTCTCTCTCTCTCTCTCTCTCTCTCTCTCTCTCTCTCTCTCTCTCTCTTTTTGTCTTTAAGTACAGCTTGAGACTGTAAAATCTCAAGAGTTTTATCTACTGTTGCAGGTGTCCATTGTCCCTGGAGGCATTTAAAATGCAAAGTGAAGAAAACAAATTATACATATAGAATTGGCCTTCTCTCTCTATTTGTTCTTTATCACTGGGGTCAAACAACAGCACACTGGAAATATTTGGAAAATAATTGAATCCTTGCTGAACATGTATAGCACATATTTTTCCCTGTGATTATTCCACAGACAATATTGTCTAGCACCTATGTACAATGTATTTCACTGTATGAAATATTGTAGGAAATCATTATGTAGCTTCTTTGAAAAACTAAAGCTAGATATTTCATTTCCCCCAACTATTTTCCTTCTAGATATCTTTCTAAGAGAAATAAAATAATCATATTATAGGGATACATGCATACCAAAGTTTTTGGGTGTTTTGGTGTGTGAAACTACAGTTTTAATAAAAATATACATAAAGTATGCCACTGTAAACTATTCATCTGAGGAGAAATAAGATGGAGTTCTGAGGAAGGTCTCAACATTACAGGAAATAAATATGTTACTTAAATTATGCTCAAACTAATGTTTATAGCAGCATAATTTATAATAGCAAAATCTTGGAAGGAGCCAGTATGTCCATCAACAGGTGAGTAGATAGAGAAAATGTGGTATTTACACGATGGAGTACTACTATGCCAGAAAGAAAGATAAACTTGGACCTGGGATGGCACAGCTAGTGAGAGGGGTGTGAATTCAGTCCTTTCTCTCCTCCTTTCATGTAAGATGGCAGGTGTGACATACATGTAGTAGGAGTAGCAGTCCCTGTGCTCAACAAGTGCAATTCAAGTGTTTAGTCATTATTATTATTTACTCCATCACATCCAATGGAACATATGTGATGAGTAGTTTATCTTGGCCTGTCTGCTGGACTACATAATGTTCAAGGAAAAAATTACATCTAGGCCAGGAATATAACTTGGTCACTAGGTGAGCCTAGGGTTCAATTCCCAGTCCAAAAAAAAATCATGTCTAATTTATATCGGATATCTGGTACTTAGATGGTTCAAAAGGTAAGGAAAAAAATAATATTATTTTTAATTTTGAATGTTAATTTTGAATTTTAATTTTGAACCTGACTTGTTGATGTAAAAAATCATTATCTGTTTTCAGTATTGATGGAAAAATTATCCCAAACCTAATGTACTCACTATGAATGAAAATGGTCCTAAATACACTTGGGATTTATTTTTAGCTATGTTGCAAGTCAAAAATTTTTGGACTTGGATAGGGCTGAGAGACTTGACAAATGATTACTAGGTTTTAATTTCCTTCATAATTCTGCATGTTAGCCCATCATGCAGCTTTCTCTGTCCCACTTAGATCATCTTGCCTGGCATTGTGACTTAAATTCCTTGCTCCCAATTTCACAAGGAATGTGACAACATTGTGGTTTAGTCTAGAGCAGAGTAACTGGGCATTTGGATGGGAGTATATTAAACATGAGAAATGAAGATGTTGTACTTGGCCGAGCCTGACTGATGCCTGCAGAGGGGTGAGAGTGCTTTGGTTTAAGTGAAAAACTTATAAAGAGACATTTAGATATCAGAGTAAAAATAACTGACTTTTAGGAAACTTGTTTTTGATTAGTAATATAAAGTCCTTAGATTGTTTTTTGCTCATAATTGATCATCCTTGACCTCTTTTGGAAAATAATTGAATATTTATTGAATATTAAAGTATATCTATAGATTTTACATTTTTCTTTTCAATTTGTACAATAAGCATATTTATAGGGTATAGTGTGGTATTTCAAAACGTGTAGACAATGTAAAATGATTGGATTCAAGTAACTGGTATATAAATTAGCCCACATATTTACCATTCATTTTTTTTTCTTGTCTTTTTGAGGCAGGGTCTCACTATGCAGTTCAGGCTGGCCTTAAGCTCACTTTGTAGCTCAGGCTGGTCTCGAACTCACAATAATCCTCCTGCCTAAGCCTCCCGAGTGCTGGGATTACAGGCCTGCGCCACCACGCCCGGCTCAATTCATTTGTATTGGGGGTGTAAAAGATCTTTATTGTGAAGTTCAGTGTATGTTATTAAAGAATACTATAATAGAATAATCATTTCACAGTGAAAGTAAAGTATAAGTACACCTCCACTTACATGGCTATGCTTTGAAGGAAGTCTATGTATATCTGATGTTTTTCATTTAACATTATGATGTTAAGCTATATTGAAAAAATTGCATGAAAATTTAAACGTTGTGTGGCTTATCTCATACAAGCAATTTAAAATATAAATTATAAACATAGTAAAGATAAATAATAGGAAAGAGGGAGCTACACCTTTTACAAAAGGAAAGGGAACCAAGTGATGCAGAGAAGGTTGGAAGAGCAGGTAGGAAGAGAACAGTATACACAGAGTTAGGATGTGCTGCATACATGTACTAGCTCCCCACTAGGTGCTGCAAGTGTGTACCAATAAAAATAAAAATGTAATTAAAAAGCCACAAAAGTGAAAAAAATGTCCATACAGTTACTCATAGACATGCCCCAGTCCACAATGATATGCAATCTGAAGATGAACACAGGTAATTAGTAATAATTGAAGTTACATCGGAGGAAGTAATAAAGAGGAAAGAGCGAATGCCGCTTCAATATGCCACCCCACAACCCTGCCTGTGGTCCCTCACAAATCTTTGGCCAAATAACTAAGGAAAGCTGTTTATGCTGAGTATGCTCTCAGCAGATTTCCTCGGACAATGCCTACCAGGTCCCCACCCCACCGTGCCAGGCTTGCTGACCTCAAGTGACTTGAGCACCAGGAGCTGGTTGTGAGATGTGCATTTTGTCTGTTGCCCTGAAGGGAAATGAGAGAAACAACTTGATAAGTTGAGAAAAGAAAATAGTCTCCAGTATGGTCTTCTAGTTATCATCCAGTACGGCAATCATTAAAAAACATAAAGAAATCAAATGGAGGGTCAAAAATAAACTAAAAATAGTTTTTGTACATACACTCCTGTTATCACACATCTGATATACGCTTGGAGAAGGGGTGATAATTTCAAGGATCAGACATGAGGTTGCTGATTTATAGGTGGACATGCAAAAAAGGTGAAAGGATGGGGATTATATATATTGGTTATTGTTTGAAAATTTATTGAAATCTTATTTTGGGCTAGTTGATTGACAGTTCATTTATGAAAGTATGTTGTCATACAGTAAAACAATAGAATAAAGTAAAAGAAACAGAGTGATTTTCTCAAATGAAAGCACTCAAAAGCTGCAGAGCTAGATTTAAAACAGCTGTCTTTCTGATTCTAAAACCCATGGCCGACTGTGTAGAAGCAGCTGCCGGGCTCTTTCTTGAATCTCCATCTTCAGTCACCTGCCTCCACCATGCCCCCATCATGTCCATAAAGGAGACCCAGAAGTCCTACAAGGTGTCCTCCTCCGGCTCCCGGGCCTGCAGCAGCCTCTCCTACGCCAGCGGGCCTGCTTCTCGCATCAACTCCTCTAGCTTCTCCAAAATAGGTAGCAGTGGCAGCTTCCGGGGCGGCCTGGGGCTACGGCAGGGCTGGTGGTGTGGGGAGCATCACAGCCGTCCAGGTGAACCAGAGCCTGCTGAACCCCCTGAACCTGGAGGTGGACCACAACATCCAGGCTGTGCGTATTCAGGAGAAGGAGCAGATCAAAAAGGACATGGACAACATGTTCGAAAGCTACGTCAACAACTTCCGGTGGCAGCTGGGCACACTGGGTGAAGGAAACTGAAGCTGGAGATGGAGCTTGGCAACATGCAGAGGCTGGCAGAGGACTTCAAGAATAAATATGAAGATGTGATCAACAAGCTTACAGAAATGGAGAATGAATTTGTCCTCAGCAAGAAGGATGTGGGTGAATCTTACATGAACAAGGTGGATCTCGACTCACACCTGGAAGGGCTGACTGACAATCTGATTAACTTCCCTTGGATGTTCTGTATTCCTTCAGTTTTTTGCACTAAGGAGAAAATACAATGTTTACGTATGCAGGTCTGATTTATTTCACTTACAAATATGGTCTATATTTGCACCCCCTTATCTATAAAAGCCTAAACTTTATCTTTCTTTATAGCTGAGTATAAAAGTACACATCTTTATTCCCATTTTTCTGTTGATTGGAATTTAGGTTGTTTCCAAGATTTAGCTATGACAAGGACAAAAGAAAGAAGGGGAAAAATATATATATATATGTACACATACATATACATATAGTATAATATGTATAGCTAAAAAATTGTACTACTAATTTCTATTGGTTTATTGAAAGGAACAGTGAATAATTAAGTTTTTGATCAATTTTGTGGTGCCTATATCTTATAATCTGAGCAACTACTTTGAAGATGACAATATGCAATATAAAAACCTTTATTAATTTCCTATCATCTTGTTCCAAAATTCATGGAATGATTTTTTTTTAATTATTCTCTTAAAAGAAAAATAAATTAAAAAATCATGGTAAATTAAACAGGTAACCTGACAGAATTACACACTTTTCCTCCCCTCTTCTCACTTCCTCATTCTCCTTTTTCTTTTCCTTAGAAGAAATTGTGTCCCACAACAAAATGTGGGATCTAGGGTTAAGTCCTAGGTTTCTTTACCTCCTGACAGCTTAACATTCTCCAAAGTTGCAGTGATAACACCAGACGCCATGGAAGTTATTTCCCAAGTCCACAACATTACTCACAAGTAGAGTCAGGGATGGCCTTCTCTAAGGATTGTGAAGTATAAAGTTAGGTATTTTCCCTGTTGATCGCCTTACATATCCCTCACCACTTCTGAATTACAAATATGGGCACCTGACTCCCACTCCTGTCCTGAAGCTCAGTCTCTAGTAGAGGTACAAAGATTTTTTAGGTAAGGATAACAGCCTAAATAAAGAGTAACAGTGAACTTGAAACAATACACATCTGTAATTGTGAGCTGTTCATGCTGGGCAGAGAAGAATATTAAGAAAAGACTTTTTAGGGAAGAAAATATTGAGTACATTGGCATGAAAGTCACAGGACTCTCCAATATATGTAGGTAGATAGGTTTACCACATGAATAACCTGGCAGGTCATGTGCCTACTCCTGCTATGCTCATGCTCAGAGTACCTCAGTCTATGATGGGTTGACATGGCTCATATCTAGTCACAATTCAGAAACACTTCATGTCTGAAGTTTTCAGCACCCTTGCTAAAATAAAATCTTATTTTTCTACTTCTTTTAAACTTTGCTATTTTCCCACTTATCCATTACATGTATGTGTAAAGTGTACATACATATGTAGCAAATGACAAAGTATAAAAATATTAACTAGATGTGTAAAATATATTATAGACGTATATATGTACACATATATGGAATACACATATACTCATTTATCTTTTAAAGAAAATCAAATCAATGTTCAAAATTGATTTGTAATAGATATTCCATTATTTGTAATAAATAGTCCAGACTTTCTCTTATAAATGTCCTTGACTACTATATTCTTGTGACAATTGGCATTAAAAACATTACAATCTCCAGCTACTCTAGTGTGACTGAGTAAATATGAGAAACAGTATCACAAATGTTTTCCATGTTCATGGTACTCTTGTTACAAATATTTACTGCAACTTATTTTACCTTCTTTCTGTTTAACTATGTAAGAAACTGTTGTTAAAAATCATAATGGAAGAATACTGATTCTCTGGCTGAATACATTGTTCATATTGTTTCTGTTAACCTATCATAAGGTTTCCTTGTTTCTTCCTTTATTAAGAAAGGAAGACTTGCGGGCCTGCAATTGGAGATAAACCTCGCTCTTACCATGCAGGAGTGTAACAGGTGTCTCCTGCTTCATTTCATTTTGTGCCGCATCCTTTCCACTATCTTCTTTACTGTCTAGTGCTTTTAGCCACAGGTCAATGCAATCTAGTGTAGCAGAAGGGTGTCTGCTTTTTTTTTTAATTTCTGGAAGAATCTTATTGATATCAACTTGGTTGCTAAGGCTATAGATGCAGCAAAAATAAAACAAGCAGTGTATATGTGCTCCTGAACAATAATTTTGGTGGGTTAACTCTTCCCAAACTTTGTATGTTGAAAGCCTAACCACAGTGCAGTATAGTTCATGAATTCATTCAGGCACAGAATTATTGAAGACAAAATTCATTAATATAGAGTCAAATTGGAGTACAGGGAATTCCTAATGGGATACAACTGGAGTCTTGACGTAACTGGGAATTTGGACATAAAACATACATCTAAAATACTTTTCTTTCATCTCTTTGGAAAATTTTCTCACTTCAGATAGCAATAGAACATAATGAAACATAACTCCTGAATTACCAACTATCACAACACTAAATTAATAATTTTATAATTATTTTTGCCCATGTTGATGTCTCACACATTGCGTTTTAAACTTTTTGAGTGCTAGAATGCATTGTTAGTAATCATTTGCTTGTATTATTTCTTGCAGTGTCAGATATAAGATACAACTATATTCTCAGGTGCTGATAAAAAGAATCCATTGGAGAAGAAAATTCTCATTTTCAGTGTTTATCACTTGTTTTACAATTTGGCTTAAAACCTCCACACGATGGTTATAAGCACTGGCTTGACATCAGTGAACACAATAATGGACACTGGATGCATGGAATGTGGTCTCTGCACCATGCTGTACCCAATCCAGCACACCGCATCTCAGTGTTTGTGAGATTCTCAACATATTCCTCTTATTTATCTCCACTTTCCCATGTGACTCCCATCAGGACTCCTTCTCCATTTTCTTTGAACATTTTCTACCATTTTATGCAGTTGATCTCTAATGAATGTGCATTTCTGTGTAACTAAAATAGCTACCATGGGGACCTTTTCAAGAAATACACATGGGGGAATCTAATTCTGTATTATTGCCTGTAAGCCGAAAACCATTAATTCTTAACCTCAGTGTTTTTTATCAGGAAAAGGAACCATGCAGTCCTGCATCCTGTGTGGCATTTTTGAGGCCTGAAACTTAATGTAAATCACGTGTATGTGGATCATTGATTTTTCATTTTCCTGTGGAAAAGGACAAATAGATGTATTTAAATTTGTAAGCAAGATTTGTGTGAAAAGTGTAAGAACTTATTTTCCAAAATTCCTTGCATTCTCTTTCATTATATCTCCCTGGCCCTTGAAATGCTTTTTAACTGTGAAAAAAACCTACATTATATTTCCTTCAATTTAATAACCTCTGCTTATTTTGTAAGGAGCAGACTAAGTATAGCCCTGCGGATCTGTTTTGTTTTTACACTATAGATGATGGGGTTAAGCACAGGGGGCAAAAGCAGATATACATTGGCCATCATCGAATGGACCACTTTAGGAACTGAGTGACCATAGCGATGAACCAAAGACAGGCTTATCATGGAGATGTAGAATACAGCAACTGCTCCAATGTGGGAGACACAGGTGCTGAACAGCTTCTCCCATTCATCTGGAGAAGCAATGTTGAGGACAGAATGAATAATTAAGGTATAAGACAGGATGATGCATGGGGTGTCTATTTCTGTAGCCAGGAAGAGACCGACTAATCCACAGATACTATTTGCCTGAGTATCTGAATGTGCTAATGAGATCACATCTGGATGATAACAGTAGGAATGAGAAAGGACATTCATTCTGCAGAAAGACAGAGGCTTAAGGAGTGAAAGAAGTGATATTATTATGGTCACAGTACATAAAATCATCAGGAAACCCATCTGAGTGATTCTGAAATTAGTGAGAATTGTGGTATATCTGAGAGGGTTACAGACTGCCAGTAGCGGTCAAAAGCCATCGCCACTAACACTCCAGATACATGAAGAAAAAAAAAACATCTGGATGATGCAGGCTTCTAGACTCATTTCTTTTGCCTCAAGCCACAGGATACTCAAAGTTGTTGACATTGTAGGAACCGTGAGGCCCAGATCTATGGCCGACAGCATGGAGAGCTGGCTCGTGGAGAGCGTGTTGGGTGGTGATGAGGAAGAGGATCAAGCTGTTCCCAGAGAGGGCAACGGCATAAAGACAACAGAACGGAATGGAGACCCAGGCGTGGGCAGAGTGGAGGCCGGGAATGACAGTCAACAAGAAGGTTGGAGATGTGGACGTCAAGTTGCTTAGGACCTTCATGTTGTCCTGGATTGGAAGCATTTATCTGCATAATGTTCACACCCTATAGAAGAAACAATAATATTACAGAAAATGTATTTACTTTTTTTTTTTTTTTTGTGGAACCAGGGGTTGAACTCATACCCTTGTGCTTGCCAGGGAAGAGCTTATTTCACTGAGCCATTTCCCTAGCCCCTATATTTACTTATTTTAATAGGAGAGTTATATAATGCAATGTATCTGAAATAAACTTATATGTTTATTGAAGTTATGATATTTATTTAGTGTTTTTAGTTAAGAACATTTACTGAAGATATAAGGATTTAACCCTGAAACCAAAGAAGATATGTGCAGTTAACATTACATTTGGGATGTAATTTTTTTACTGATAGACGTATAATCTCCCTCAGACAGTATAAGAAAAAGCTGTATTAGGAAGTAGGAAGAAAATGTTGACATGGGAAGTGGAATGGGTGGGGGATGGGAAAGGGAAGGAAGGCCGGAGGATAGCAAAGGAGCATGGAACCTGGGAGTAGAGGATCACTATGAGTCTGAAATGTGCAGCGAGACTCTGTATCTAATAAATAAATAGAATTAAAAAATAAGAAACAAATCTTTTATTAATTGAAATGGGAAGAAAGAGTGGAGGGAAAGGAGAGGAACTGGGGAAAAATCAAGATATATTATGTGCAGATAAAAATACTTATGATGGTTGTTGTGCCAAAGGCAAGCACAGAAAATTAATTTTAAAAAGTCAGTGTACAGGTGTTTTTTTTTTTTTTTCTTTCCTTCTTTTTTTGCAGTACCTGGGATTGAACTCAGGACCCTGTGCTTGCCAGGAAAGTGCCTATTTTATTGAGCTATCTCCCCAGTACAGTGCATTCAGTTTTGAATGTACTGTATTATGAAATGAACCAGAGAAATCAACTTAATGACACGCATAAGCCAGCAGTGGATATTTGTGTGTGAAATTGTGGTTACAGATGTTCCCATTTTCCCTTTTGCTTTTTTCTCTTTAATATGAAAAAAAATTGTGAACCAGCTTTATTGGAACCACAGAAATCAGAGACTGTGGGGTCATGGCTGGGTATTCCCTGAACAACAGTATCAGATTTACTGAGCAGTCAAGGTTGATTTGGTAAGGTAAGTTTGAAAGTTATGCTTGCATGAGTATTACTTTAATCCAAAAATGTGGGTAAATAAGCTCAGAATGTAGTCTTATAAGAGAAGCCATGATATTGTAGGAAATTTTTGAAAGAACTATATTCATTAAAAGTGACGAAAATAGTATTAATAATTTCTATCGGTTTTTGAAGGTAGCAGTTAACATTCAAATTTTTTACTTTGACCAATTTAATATCCTAGTATTTATAATCTGAGCAACAACACTGAAGATAGCAGTGTTTCCTACATGCAGCAACCACAGTTGAATATCTTTCATCTTATTTTTTTAAAAGGTGTATTATCCCTAATATCTTATCTATTATTTTTGTACTGTCTTTGAAATAAATTAAAAGTGAAAGGTAAGAAGGAGAAGGAAAAAGATTAAGGTTTATTGAAAGGAAGAGTTAATGTTCAATTGTTTGATCAGTCTTGCATGCTTTCTTGTTGTATCTGGTAATCTGAGGTACAAAAGTGAAGATAAAAATACATAATATAACAACCATTATTTTCTATTCTTGTTTTGAAATTTAGTGTCATTTTTATTGTTTTATGTTGCTTTGTTTCTTTGTTCTTGTTATTTGTTATTTTTTCCTTTTTAAAATAAAAAAAAATGATGAAAGTAGACAGCTTTATGGGATCCACAGAAATCAGAAACTCTGGCATCATGGCTACGTTTTTCCTGAACAACAGTATCAAATTTATTGACCAGCCAAAGCAGATGAGGATTAAAAAATCAAATTTAATTGAGAGTATAATAGTGGCCCTGGAAAAGGTGGTTGAGCTTGAGGGAGGAAAATTTCAACCTGTCACAGTGATTTATCTAACAATGGAAAAGCAATAAGTAGAGATATGGGATAGAGATATTTTAGCACTAGAAAATTGGGAATGACGGCATTCCCAATTACAAGATTACAAATAAACCAAGGTTAAATAAGTGTGTAATGTTAAAAACTTTTGAAATATAAAAATCTCAGAGAAAGAGATTAATTTATCAACAAAAGTAAAGATGCATTTGATGATGAGAGGCTGAATATGTGAAATAAGAAGGATTAATTGATATAGAAGATTCCTTTAAAGTAAGTTAGAGAACACAGTTCATGATAGTAATTCATCTCAACTAGCAAAGGGTAGCATTCACATTGACAGTAGAGAGAGGCAAATGGGTAGTTTGACAAAGAGTTGTGTAAAGGAATTACTAGCCAATGCCTTTTTGAATCGACAAAGAGTGATGTACTGCTATTGAAGAAATAGTACTACTATTGGAAAAAATGTTGGATGCTGGCTTGAGGACACTATAGAAGCTTTTACTACATAGGAAATGAAAGTGGCAGGTGCTATTGATATACAGATGTATAATGCAGTGTTCATTCCTTTCTAAAATCCTTTAAGTAGTAATTTTCATTGTAAAAATAAATTCTAGGGAAAGAATACTAAATTATAACAATAATATTTTTTATAATCTTTGTAATCTTTGTATCAAGTTTTAAACATAGTAAATGTGAAATTTACTTCATTCTTTTTATGTTTGTTTTCTATTTTCTTTTCAGTCTTTAGTCCCCTGGATTTCTATATTATCTCAGTTAAACCAGCAATATACTTAGCCATGAATTTTAAATAACGTTATATGGATTCGTTAGTGTAGACTCTAATGTTGCCTGATTTTCTCTAAGAATGTTTGAATATTTGTGAATACCTAAATGAGAAACAAAGTCAGCACAATGAACTCATCTCTGTATGTTCTTACCAATTTCATATGGAAACAGCCATCTTCTTTATCTTTGCTAGCAGGGAGAATACAGTTCACAGCTCTGAAGCCATAAATGGGAGTTGATCTCGGAGCTAATCAGTAAGATTTGGATCTCCCTGGGGGGTATGGACAAAGAAAACTCACTCTCTCTGAGTCTCTGTGTAACTGTCCGTCTCTGTCTATCTATCATCTATCTATCTGTCTGTCTGTCCATTCATCTGTCCATCTTCTGCCTGTCTGTCTATCTATCTATCAATCTATCTATCTATCTATCATCGATAATCTGTAAGATTTCAAAAGGGTTTTGTCTCCTATCTTGTGTTCATCATCCCCAGATAAAGTTAAAATGCAAAGGAAGGAAAGCAAATCATATGTACAGAACAGGTCGCCCCTATCAAGTCCTGAATCAGTGGAATTCCCCCAACTCCAAACAGGAATCATTTGGAAAATAATTATATAGCAAATGTTTTTCCCTCTTATTATCCCCTGAATTATACTGTATTACACCTACTTACAAAGTATTTTATTTAGACATTATAAGTCACATAAAAACATCAATACAGACATTTCTCATAAAACTAAACATTGAAATTCCATTTGACCCAGAGATTGCCCTTCCAGGTATCTTCGTTAAAGAGTTAAAGACCTTATATTACTGTAACACGTGCAACTCCATGTTTACAGCAGCACAGTTCACAAGAGCTAAATCTTGGAAGCAGCCTATGTTTCTATCATCATGAACAGATAAAGAAAATGTGGTATTTAAGCACAATGGAACACTTTGCTACTCTGCCATAAAGTAAAATAAACTTGAGTCATTTTTTTAGGAAAATGAATACATCTTGAGACTGTGATGTTAAATGACAAAAAAATCAAATGCACATGCTTCAATATTGCATGGTGAGCCAGCCAGATATATCAGCAGATTATTTGACTTTATGTTTTCTGTATTTTAGGGAAGTGTCTACAGGGTGTTCTGGGTCTCACTTCTATATTGGATTCATAGTGATCTGTCTGTTTAAAGCCCCCCAAGAGCTGGGATTACAGGCACATATCACCATGCCCAGTCTCAATTGCAGTCTCAGCACACCCCAGGGGTGGGGCTTGCATGGCAGGGCTGGGGATCAAACCCCTGGCCCCTGATCCTGCTTTCAGGAGCTTTAATCCAAAGTTTCACAGATTAAAGCACCTGCTTAGGCAGATAAGGGACTGGGGTTTGATCCCTGGCATGCTGCGGAGGACAAGGGGCTCACTCTTGGCTCAGTTTATCGCAGCTGTTCTTAGCTTGGCTGTCACTAATTGGAGCAAAATGGCACACAGATAGAGACCAGATGGCTGCACCTAGTAAGTCCTTCTGGTCAGAAGAGAAGACAGGGATGAGCCTGTCCTGGAATGGCTGAAGGATGTATATTTGATTTTATGAGCTCTGAACCTAGAAAAACTCCACGTGGAAGGCACAAAGACAAGAAGAATGACATCGTTTCATGAAAGTCGCTAATGCAGGCTCCAATAAAGGCAAAAACTAGTACAAAAAGTACAAGGTATCTGCAAAGAACCAAAAGAGGAGTGTGAATCCCCAGCTCTGCCTCAAAGAGGACATGGAAGTAGCTGTATACCTGTGGGGAGGTGATGGCTTGTCCCTCCGGTGCCGTGAGATGATGGCTGCTGCCTTGATCTTTAGAACTTGCTTCTTGAGGAAACCAGTCGAGGAGATTACGGGCCCACAGAAGAAAGTGACTGAAAGTGAATAGTGTGCCCAAGGAGAGTCATCTAGAGAAAAAAATTCAGGTTTTCACAGAGAGCAAATTGGTCAAGCAATGCTGAGTCCTCTGCTTCAAGCCTCTTTCACTCTTTAATCCATTTGATGGATCAAAACTACTCCCTTTACAAGGAATATAATCGTTATTTGATGCAATTTTTGTCAGTATCAGATGGCTGACACTGACCAAAGATCCACAAGGCGTTGTACATGGCTTCAGGGTAAATCCTGAGGGGATTTGACTGAACTTGTCAGATATAAAAGTTACATTTTTAGTTATATAGGTCTTGATTTATCTTGGTCTTAACCATATAGGAAAAAAAGGATAAAAAGCAAGGTACAAAAAGTAAAGCCATATTAATATACTGAGCTGTAAGAGGCTCAAGTCAACAACTTCGGACAATTGTTACTTTTGCTGATAACTCACTCACCTATTAGGGACTATTGGACTATATTGGGTTATTTTGCTGAATTCAAGTACCTACAGTCTTTGGACTGGCATCAAGTATGAAAATGTCATTTAAAAACTTCTCCGAATACAGCTTCTCTAACAGCAATGGAACACCAATTTCTGACAAAACAAAACAAAAAAGAGAGATATAAATAAAGGACCATTTCGTTGTGAAAAAAAACCATATATATATATATATATATATATATATATATATATATATATATATATATATATGCAAGATAGGATAGATATATAGCTACTTTCTCTTAGTTCAATGAGGAGGAAGGTTTGTACTAATATTGTTTAGACAAGATATTATATCTGCATCTTGTCCTCTGAATTACTACTACAAAGACAACAATATACAATGTATTATCATAACTGTCTTGCTAACCTCTTTTGAAACTGTTTTATTGCTATTTTATCTTTTTTCTCATTAAAATGAATAAAAAATAAAAAAATAAATGAACATATATTAGTTTTGAGAGTGCTGGAAGTTTTGAATAAAATTGATTAGAAAATCGTCTGAAGAGAAAATATGTCATATGTTGACATATCATATGTTCCTATGTCAACAAAACATATATATTTTTCCTAAATTAAACTTTATAATATTGGGCCATTTCCTGTTTCACCTACCGGCAGGGTTTATGAATCACAGCGCAGGATGTATAAGTGCAGAGTAAGCATTTCAAATATTAAAACTCCAAGTGAACATGGGTCACAGAAAATGCTACTTTATATTTCCTTTTTCTTTCTTCAGAATTCAATTATATTTACAGAAAGACATAGTGTTTTTTGTTATCCATATGGGAAGGTCTTAACACTCTGCTCTTTTATACATGTGCAATTAAAAGAAATTGGAAAAATCAAGAAGAGGAAAATAGGAGGGAAGGAGGAGGAGCAGGAGGAGAAGGAGGAGGAGCAGGAGGGGGAGTGGGAAGAAGAAACTGGAGGAGAGGTCTGAATGTTGCTTGTCCTGCTCTTTTCCTTCTTTGTTTTGTATTTTTTTTTTTTTTACAACGTCCTAACATAGTAGCTGTGGTTTCATTTTCTTGATTTGGGTTAAGGCTTTTAGGATTTTCTCTATTCTTTTGTAACTTTTTCCCCAAAAGTTAAAACACATCAAACCCTCAGTGTAAATCTTCTGAGGATCTTTTGTGTAAAACATACAGGGGGAGAACTCTGTGTCCTGTAAGCTAAGACTTAAACTCCTGTGAGGCAGAGTCTGTCTTTCGCTCCGCGGCACCATTTGTCACCGTGGCCCTTTTGCTGCTGCTCCTGGGGGGCCCATGGCTTGTGCACTTGCGGATGCTGAGTCCTCCGCTTCAAGCCTCTTTCACTTTCTCATCCATTAGATGGATCAAAACTACTCCCTTCACCAGGAATATAATCATTATTTGCTGCAAATTTGTGTCAGTAAAAATTAAAATGAAAAATCCCAGAGAAGAATCATCACTTCTTCAACAATATCTTTCCTGATTCTGAGATAGAGTCATTTATAGTTCTTTTTACCCAATTTTGTAGTCACTGCAATATTCACTCCACTTGGCTTGTGCTGCTGTTTTTGTCTGGCATGCAGAACTGAATTCAATGCTAGGCCCTACCTCTCTGTCCTATCCTGGTGCCCAATATAAGAACCCAGTGCATACTTCGTGCTCAGCACCAACTTCCTGCTTTCAAGAAAATATTTTCAATATTGCAGGCTGTTTGCTAATCCATGGTTCTCTGCCCTTCTGTGTCCCCTCTATTGTGGGAACTTGTAAGAATATGGACTTGTGTATTATAGATGCTTTGTTCTAGTCAGCATTCTAATAACCTGAAGAAATAAAGTGAAGAGGGGAAAAGCTCCATTTTTGATCCAACCATTCAGAGGTCAGTTCACAGGCACTTAGCTCTCCTGTGTCATGCTTTTGTCATCACAGTAACTTTGGGGGAAAAGTGTGTCAGAGGAGGCCAGGTCACCTCATGGTAGCCAGGAATCAAAGTTAGAGTGGAATAGAGGTGGCCCCAGTGTCAAGGGCACATTCCCAGTGACATTGCTTCCTTGCATTAAGCTTCTCTCATAAATGTCCACTGTCTCCTAATAGCATCCTGAGAGGAAAACAAAACCTCTAACAGGTAGACTACGGGAGACATTCATGAGGCAAACGGAAGCACACATTCTCCTTCTTGCGGGAAGCAGACAAGCCTGATAAATCTTTATTATTTTACTTAAAGGCAAGAGAATGATGATAAAATTGTTGAGTCACATTGGAAGAGAAGTGTCCCCAACCACACACCAAACAAAGGCCAGAGCTAGCGCCACACCACAGGCCACCTGACTCTGTAGTCCTTTGCTTGCTCATTGCTGCAGTTGGGCAATACCGGCCTACTTTCTAGGAACTCTGTGAAATAGGGTGATGGCTGAGGACTAATTTCCTCAGTAGCTGCTGCTTGAACCGTACCATGCCCAATGAGCCAAATTAAGTATGTAGGTTTGGTTTATAAATTTGCAGTTCTATGAAACTGAGAGATTCAAAAGAACCTATAAACCGATTTGTTCATGTTTATGACTTTTACATCAGATTTCTGTAGAGCACAGTATTCATAAGTCAAACAGTTCTCATTTCAAAAATTCTAGGGGGGTCTGGGGAGATGGCTCAGTAGAATAAGTGATTCCCTGGCAAGTGCAAGGGCCTGAGTTCAATCCCTGGTTCTGACAAAACAAAACAAAACAAAGCAAAATAAAAAATAAAACAAAACAAAAAAAATCCTAGGGTATTATCGAAGTAGTGAACACATTTCAGTAAGAATCATTTGGTGATTTTCCTCACACATTACAGTCATTTGATAAACAAATATATGAGCAAAAAAATAAGTATTGATAGTGAAAGAGAAAATAGACATTTTTTTTCAGTTAAAAGGAAAGTGAAAACTTGAGGATTAGACTACGAAGAGAGGGCAAGGAGAAAAGCTAGGAAACATGGCAAGGGCAAAGCCATATATTTATATGCACAAGATAGTTAAGGCAATGATCCTGAGAATTTTAAGCAGGTTTTTGAAGCTAGCTGTTAGTTGGTAAGATTTTCACCCTGACTAACTAAATATGGTGAAACCTGTGAACTAAGCAACTTCACTGAAGATAGCAACGTGTAATAGTATGATCATGCTTGGAGTGCCTGTCATTCTGGTCTTCTAAGTGCGTACTGCTTGTCATGACATAGCAATTATTTCTATACTGTCTCTCAAGTAAAAACTTTTTTTAATTAAGGGTAATAAATGAAAAAGAGATGCAAGAAAAAAATGTCACAGGAGTATCCTGCTACAATTCTGTATATGGTTAGATTTCTAAATTTCTGTGTAAAAATATGTAAGTGTTTATTCTTTTTTAATTATTTTTTCATCATATTCTGTAGGGATTTAAAGTTTAACATATCAATACTTGATGGAAAATACCTGTTCCATGTTATGTCCAAGATGATTGCTGCTTAGACAGATAGCTAGGGTAAACTGCACTGCATATGTTGCAGGGTAGTAATGAGCTTCTCTTCTGGAGGATTAACAACCTAAGTCTGCAAATCAAAAGTTAGAGAAAAAGAAGAGCTTCAAAGTCAGCCAACATTTTGGCCCTAGCCTTTCAAGTAAAGACTGAGGACATAGGAGAACCTGTACTGTAACATCATGGAACTCAGCTGTGTCCCAAATTTTCTAATCAAGGAGATTATGAAGCCACAGAGGAAAGTGATACATGATGTATAAGGTGTCTAATGAGAATCATATGGAGAGAAAACATTCTCCCAGGCTTTCATAGAGAGCAAATTGGTCAAGCAATGGCCATGACTCATCCACAGGCTGACACTGGCAAAGGATCTATAATGTACTCTACAGGGTTATAGGATAAAGCCTGAGGGTATGTGACTAACCTTATCAGATACAAAAGTTACATTTCTTGTTATATAAGTCTTGCTTTATCTTGTTCTTAGCCATCCAGCAGAAAAGTATAAAAAGGAGGTATATAAAGTAGAGCCATATTAATATGCTGAGCTGTGAAAGTCTCAAGTCAACAACTGTTGTGGATAACCCACTACTATTGTGGTGTGCTAGACTGAGTTGGATTGTTTTGCTGAATTCTTGCACCTATAGTATTTAGATGCCAATGGAATACCCATCTCTGACAGGACTAAACAAAAAAGGCTACAAAGAAATGACCATTTTGTATTTGTATATACAGAATAGTTAGGATAGATACTTTCACTTAATTTAGTGAGTAGAAAGATTTGTATTAATAGTGTTTGGACTGGATATCCTGTCTGTATTGTGTACTATGGATAATTACTATGAAGATAACAATGTACAATCTATTAATTATTGAAGCTATCCTATTAATCAGTTTTGATACTGTCTCATTGTTATTTGTTTCTCAATAAAATAACATAATATAATAAAAAATAAACATGCTTGTGTGCTAGAAAGATAAAAAAGTAAAAGAATACAAAAAATAATGAAGATAAACTTAATAATGGGATAAAAATAGGCACTGTGTCATTATCAAAAAAACAGCGTAGTGTTAGTATTGATAGTGAAACATTATAGGAAATTTAATTGAATCTATAGTTAAATGAAAGAATGAGTGAGTCCCTTCCTATGTAGATTTAATAAAACTACCTTAATCGGGACATTTGAGTCTGCTCCTTCTGAACAAAAATCATTTCCTGTGGCATTTTCAAATTCTAATAGCCTGGTTCTCCTGAAAAGAAGCATATCAATCTCTCTCCTGTGTCCTAAGGTTTTCTTCACTACTGGCTTTGGTGAGATTTACTAATTCAAGAACTTAATATTGAGGTATAATATCGAAATTTTTATAGACTTTTCCATCACCCTTAATTATATAACATTGTTTTCAAAACAAAAGTTGTTTATTTAAAATGTGATGCTTTACCCTGATTATGTCTTCTATCTTTGTTGCAAATAAAATCACACACTGTCTCATTTTGGTTTCTTATAAGAAGATATCTGAATGCCTTGTGTTATATTTTTATGCATTTTCACATTGTTCTGTCAGTAAAATTCAATTTGTGAAATGATACTCCAGATGAAAAATATATGTATTTTATTTGTTTGATGAAAACCTTTTTTCTTTTATATAATACATCAATTTATATTTGATCAATAGTGTAAAAATAATGTTTTCATGACAATCTTAGAAGACAACATTCTCATAAAACTCTTCACTGATTTAATAGATGGGAAAATTATTGTTCTCTCATGATGGTTGGCATAGATCCAGTTTTAAGCTAATTGTTAATTAACCAGAGAATAATTCTGATGACTGTATCTGTAAACTTCTTCTTCTTTCTTCTGGCAGGTTTCTGGCCTCTTGGATACTTGTTAAAGAAATGCCTTTGTGAGGACAGGCAACGGGCCTGGCTGTGGGGCTTTGACTCCAAGCTCATAGGTCTTTCCCACAGCACCCTGTGATCACTCTGTCCCTGATCTGCTTCGTTCTAACTCCATAGATGATGGGGTTGAGCATGGGGGGCACCAGCAGGTAGAGATTGGCAAACATGATGTGCATCAACTGGGGCACATGGCGACCAAAGCGATGGGTTAGAAAGGTGAAAAGGGCTGGAACGTAGAAAGCCAGGATGACGCAGACGTGCGAAGCACACGTGCCAAAAGCCTTGAAGCGAGCCTCACCTGAGGGCAGCTGCAGCACAGCTCTCAGAATCATCACATACGATACACTGATGACAAGAACATCAAAACCTACCACAGAGAAGGCCACAAACAGCCCATAGGCCCGGTTGACCCTGGTATCAGCACACAGCAACTTTAGCACAGCCATGTGCTCACAGTAGGACTGGGGAATGACCCTGCTGGGGCAGAAGGGCATCTTGGAGATCATGATGCAGAAGGGGCTCACCCATAGCACCCCTCTCACCATCACAGCCACCCCTAGTTTTACCACCACAGATGTAGTCAAGATGGCAGAGTGCTGCAATGGGAAGCAGATGGCCACATAGCGATCCAGAGCCATAGCCATGAGCACCCCAGACTCCATAGAGGCAAAGGCATGGATGAAGAACACCTGGATGAGGCAGGTATGATATTCAATCTCATGAGCCTGAGACCAGAGGATGGCCAGCATTTTAGGCTGTGTAGAAGAGGACAGGATCAGGTCAGTGACTGCCAGCATGGCCAAAAAGAAGTACATGGGCTGATGCAGTGTGTAATCAGTTCGAATTATGTATAGTATGGTAATATTACCAACAGTAGCCACAACATACATGACACAGAACAGAAAGGCAATGTAAATCTGGGAATTCTTCAAGCCTGGGATTCCAAGCAGGATAAAAGACACAGGATGAGAAGAGCTGTTCCCTGAAACCAACATCTTTGCATGGGTAATACGTTCTCTGTCATGAAAGTAATCTACTTTTTGTAGATTATAACAGAAAAAGTTATTGATGTTTGCCTGGTTTCCCTTGAGGGTGATGGGTAAAGATTATTGATGGGACAATTGCACACCTGCACTTAAACAAATTTTGTTTAGTATAGTACTCCTCCTCGATATTTCATTGGATTTCACAATTGCATAATAAGGAAGTTAGGCTCATTCATAAACTGGAATAATTCCAACTGCTACCATCAATAATTTTTTTCAAAATAAATGTTATTCATTATTCTTTTTCATATGGTATCATTCACTCTGTGGTTAAAGCAAAGTCACTGAAGTTGTAACTGTTTCTTAAGGATTCCATAGCTTGAAAGTAGGATCTGTTAGGGGAAAATAATCATGATGAATATTGCCATACTATTTTATGTTCTTTAATTCTTTTTGATGAACCAAATTTTCTGATGTGTTTACCAAAATCAGACCATTTATTCCTTAGTCCTGTCATTTGGGCAAGTTTTCTGGATAGGTAAGCAGTATATTCTAAATAATATAGCAGTTTAGTTCTTATTTTTTTTTTTTTCTGAACCAGAAATTGAACTCAGCCCTTGTGCTTGCCAGGGAAGCACTTATTCCACTGAGCCATCTCCTTGGCCCCTAAATAATATAGCAGTTTATGTAATGATTTTGAGTTAGACTTGAGACCATATGATTGCCTTGAGGAGTCATGCATGAAGATTATTAATAGAAAAATTACACATCTGCACTTAAATAAATTGTGTTTAGTGTGCTACTCCTTCTATATTAGCAGTGTGGCATTTTTTTCCAAAGCCAGAATATGAATATAATATAGGCTTTGTGAGCCACCAATTCCACAGTAGTACCCGTCCATTAAGACACTGCAGTGAAAAGACAGTTGGAGTCAGTACATAAATGCATGTTTGTGGCTCAGTTCCAAAAAAGTTTTATTTATGGAAACAGAAAGCTGGTTTGAGCTGAAGCCTGCAGTTTACCAAGGGATGTCCTCGACTAGTTAATAACGTTTTAAAGGGTCAGTATTAAACAATGTCCTATTTCTAGCAACTTGGCTTTGTGTGGAATAGGAGTCTTCTAAATATTTGTTGAAAAAAATCCTAACAAATTAAAGTCATTCCTCTTTGAAAATAGACTAAGGAACTGATTTACAGTATTCTAAAATAGCACATGGAGCTATGTATTCTAACCTTATCTTGCGCCATACACACAGATGCTTACACCAATTTTTCATATTAGAGTTTGTACAACTGTCAGGCTGTATTTTGTGTACACCATCCTGTCTGTACCCACCTTTTCTACTCAGCTCTTTTTCATTATATAAACTCATTTGTCCTGTATCTTGCGTTGAAATCTTTGCTTATTGTTCCTTCTTTGAAACAAAACATGTGACAAACAAAAACTCTTTTTTTCTAATTTCCTTTCATAAGTCACCTGTGTGAAATAATTAAGTTTCACATTACTGGTCTGAGTGGCTCCTAAAACAGATTTCTTTAAAACAACACATCCATTTGTCCTATTTTTGACATGCCCTATATTTAAAATTGTACAAGAGAAATGAGGGTTAGATTCTATAATTATTTCTTTGTACCAGAAACTTCACTATTGTTAACACATAATTCTAACAACACAATGTCATAAAAACTCAAAACACTACTTTTGTGTAGATTATGATCATAATTCATGTCACCTGGTGAACCAGGTCTGTGCTTTGTCTAGATTGCCAAGCATGATGTCTCCAAACAGTTTTGTATTCTCCACTTGAGCCTGGGTGTTTCTACTTTCCTACCTGTAGCCCTCCCATGGTGGGACATAGTCACTGGTAAAGAATAGTTAGAGCATCCTCATTCCTGCATGAGGCAGGGCAATAGGTGCTGCCCACAGCTCTAGTTTCTCAATGTGTGTGATTATCTCTGATGAAACTGGGTGTTGTTATTTTAGACACACAGCACAATGGGCTCCCAAATTGCATTGTGAAGAACTCCCACAAAGCTCTACATCCTCATATGTCAATGCAAAAAGGTGGTCAGAATCATTATTCATCCACGATCATGAAGTAAATGGTTATCAGAGTACACGATGCCAAGCCCAGAGCTCTTACCAGCACATGAGGCTGCCTTTGCTAGCATGAGTGAGTGGATTCCAGTTGGCTCATGTATACATTACTGGCTGATCACAGCAGAGGTAGATGTGGAGGAGGCTGCACAAGCACACACTGAATTAGAGGCAGATCTGCTTCTGGACTCAGGACCCTGCTATTTCTCTGGGATGAAACTCTAGATTCAACTTCAGTATCCCATGCATGTCGTCTGGGAGACTGGTGCTTTCTCTGAGGTGGACACTCTACTGGGTTCTAGCCATGCACCTTCTTGAAAGACTCAATTTCTTTTTACAGTTTTTGTGGGTAGGGCTCCAATATTAATTGCATTTCAACCTATAGTACCTTTTATTTTTGGTAATTTACTTTCTGTAGATTTTGGTAATCTACTTTCCCATTCATACTCATGCTTCTTCAAGTGATTTTTCAGAAAACAGAACTCCTCTCTTAGAATGCCTCTCAATCTTCTCCATGCATTCTTCTTTCTCTCATCTTTTGCTCTCCAATTTCTTTTCTTGGGTGGACCAGGAACAGCATGAAAACTACATTGAAATTGTAAATGGGGTCCTTGACAGGTACTTGTCTTTTTTTTCCTGTACTTTCCTGATGCTGATGGAATCTAGTGTCTTCACTGTCAGAAATTTTCTTTTCTATCTATGGCTGGGAATTGAACAAGGGGAGAATTAAGGCTACAAATCATGGTTGGTAGACCAAGATCCTAGCAAACTTTGGCAATTTTTGTCCAGTATGTTAAGTTCCACAATGGAAATCAGTATTTTTTTTTTTTTTAGCTTGCTGTTGGTTGGAAAGATGAAACTGTATCATATAAAAAGTAGGAAAGGAGAACAACATATTTTCTCTTTTTATCCCAAACTGATACAAACACAGGGAGAAGTTTAAGTCTTAGAGTCAGGGTGGCCACACATCAGAAGATGTCTCACAAAACAGAAATCCCAACATGCCTACTTTATTTCATCTACTCTATCCTGCTAATAACTTACATTTTTGTCTTTTGCAGAAGTAGTAACTCTAAAAGTGTAATGCATATTGAAAGTTGAAATTAATTCATATGTTTTTCAAACTACGGTGCTATTTTAATTAAAATCTGACCTTCTGTTTCAATTTTTATTTTCCTCCAAATAAAACGTAGCTTGTAGAACCTTCCTCCAGGTAACTTGTTTGAGGACAATTGGTTACAAGAACTATTTTCTCATCCTTAGCTAAAGGGTTCCACTTTCAGCTGTGATAATAGATTTGAATCAAGCAGTGGAGCCATGGGTTCTTTTGGACCTCCCTGTTTCCATTTCTTATATGGAAATAGTTGTTTCCATTACTCACCAGTCAAGGAACAGAAAGGTGAAATAGGTTGAGATCTTTAAAACACTAGTTTTAGAGAAATTTAGACCATTTTCCCACAGAGGGGTTCCTGAAAACAAGGTGTAGAGCAGGCAGGGCTCAGCTTTAACCACTGTCGAGACAGCCTACCACTGTGTGTCTTTCTGGAGGACAGTGTGGAAGCCTCTGCTCTGCAGCTCACTGCACAGGGAAGCTCCATGAGCACCAATCTCAGTACCCTGGATTCTCAGGGAATCACTCTTTTCTTCACACTGCGCAGCTAGTCTCTCAGTTTTCTTAGAGATGCTGTGAGTCCTACTACACTCTGGAAAGGGCAGAGGTACCTGGGGTATAGGAATTACTCACCATACATTTTGCTATTTGTCCAAGCCAATCAATCCCTTTAACAGTGTTAATGCACATCTGGACTTCAACCATTTTGGTAAAGACCTCAGAGCAGCGTCTATTTAAAGGAGAAACCTGTCCAATCCATGCCCCTGCGCACTGCGCATTGCTCTCTCTCTAAATTCCACTCTCCTGCGTTCACATTGGTTCTCTGAGAGTAGAGGCTAAAGCTGGAAGCATTAACCCCTAATGTGCCTCTCTGCTCTGTGAACCTGAATGCAAAGACAGGAAATCTGAATGCATGCGCAAGACAATGTGTTAGGATTACATATGTGTTTGTCTGTACATTTGTGTCTTTTATTACTCAGATGCTCTCTCTCATATGCAATTTGGAAGCATTTTGATGATATTTATTGTTTAATCTGGGAAACTGAGTGATATACGAATAATATATGTGCTAATATTTGCCTTTGTATATGTGTATAAGCGTGTGCTTATTTTAAAGAATAATTATTTATTTTATATTTTACATAAGCATAATTAGTGATATTATCACTGTGTGAAATGTGATTACTATTATACCTGCTTTGCAAGGCACCATCACAGCTACACATCTGACAGTGACATGGTATATCATTGTGCATGCATATATAGTGTGTATACATATAATTTGTGCTTGCTAAGGGGCTGGGGAGATGGCTCAGTAGAATAAGTGCTTCCCTGGCAAGTGCAAGGGCCTGAGTTCAATCCCCGGTTCTGAAAAAAAAAAAAAAAAAAAAAATTGTGCTTGCTGAGGGTGCTGACTATTGCTTGGTGCTGCTCATGTGCCTATGGTTCCTAACACCCTCTTGAGTTTGTGGTTATACAGAGAGAGGAAAGGGATTAAGATAAAGATATTGCTGCCATTATTTCTAAAACTTGTTAGGCATACTTACACAAACTACCACGTATTGTTTAGGAAAAAAAAAGCCCCCCCCCCCAAATTGCAAAGGTTATCTAGTTTACATTAATGAGTATATGGGAGACTGTAAAATATTCCAAAAAATCTGGTATATTTTCAGGTATCAGCGTGGTAAAATCATGAGTAAAATTGTTTTAGGGAGTTTAGGTTTTAGGAGATATGGAAGTTTCCAATATATTGTGAATCAAGTGCTTGGAATTTGGTTTTATCTCAGTTTATACATTATTATTATTTGCTCACTATTTAATTGAACTTTACCATATTAACTCTCAATGAAATGAATGTCATAGAAAGTTAGTATCTTTTTGCTTTTCTCCTTCCCCTCCTTCTTCCTCATTTATTTCCCTAGAGAAAATTTTGTTCTCCAACAAAATAGAATGTCTAAGGTTAAAAACAGTATGTCTTCATCTACTGAATTCTTTACATTCTCCAAAGTTGCGTAATGCCAAGACTTAATTTCCAAGTCAGATTAATGATTAAAAAGTTTACAATAGCTCTACCCATGTAATTGATTATCAAAGGAAGGAGTCAATGCAATGTAGGGATAGAAAAGTGTCAGTGGCTTTAAAACAACTAGATACATGTATAAAAATTAATCTTAAATTGTACTGAAAATTTAAAGTCTTGGTAGGAGATGTAATCTGAAACTAAAAAGCAGAAAAATAAGCTAACTTTTGAAAGAATGTAGTTTTATGTCTCTGGAGGGCAAAAATTTCTTATACAGAATAAAAATGATGTTCAGTATAATTAAAAAAAGCAATAAATGTCATAAAAACCTTTGAAAGGTAATGTTAGAGAAGTGGAAATAAATAAACAACAGAACACTTATGTCACTTAGCCTAATACAGTGGATGATCATATTGCCTCTGTGGCCAGTAAGGAAAGCTGGTAATGCTATCACTTAAGTAAGCTCTATCTAGACATGCTCGGATCAAAGTATTTAAGGTAGAAGTTCTTACAGAATCAATCTATCAAGGCTAACAAAAAAGACATAAATTTTAGATACTTTGAAATACAAAAATAAATTATCATGGCACATATATCTGACAAGGGAAACTCCACAATCAATTAATGGACGTGTAAGCAAATTATTAAAGTATAAAGAAATGGTTTATCCAGGTACTTCATGAAGAGAAGCAAATGAGTGGATAATTTACAAGTCCTTTGTGCTATTTTAGAATTTTACATTATACCATGTTATATATGCTTCTACATAAAGTAAATTTTCTATATAAAGATAGTTTTGAACAAATGGATTAGTACAGGTAAAAGAGGTATTTATAACAGCAAGTATTTGCAAGAAAATGAGAGCTCTGTAACATTCCTGCATTGTATCAATTAAGTCATATCAATCATAATTTTTCATATACTAATTAAATGACACATTTTTAATCAAGAAATTCTGCTTTTAGCTGTGTATCTTTATGCCAACTTCATGAAAGAGAAGTAAAGGTTATGTGCTGCAAAAAAGGAAGAGAACAAGGGGTGGGGGAATGGGGAGCAAGAAAGGCTTGAAATAATTTTGTCTGAACAATTCTGTTGTTTAGCCTAATACAGTGGACAACAATATTGCCTCTCTGGCCAGGAAGAAAAACAGGAATGCTGTCACTTACACTGAATTAAATCTAGACATGCTCAGATCAAATTATTTAAGGTAGTTCTTAGAGAATCAATCTATCGAGTCTAACAAAAAGAGGATAAATTTTAGATACTTTGAAATACAAAAGAAAGATCTTTATGTGTACTTCTCCTTAAAATTAAAAGAAAACTGGAGCATGTTAACCAATAAAGTAGGTATGCAAGAAATTCAATCTTCAACAATCGAGGATGAGTTAAATTTACTCAAAAGCACCATTTGAGGCAATCTCAGGAAACAGCCTATCTGACATGATTTAAAAAGCACAGCACGGGAAGGCCAAAAAGCTCAGAGGAATAAAGTACCTGCAAGCAGGTGCAGGGCTTGGGGGTTTGATCCCCTAGCCTGCAGTGCCAGTCCCACCCCAGGACACACGAAGACTGCAGTTGAGACTGGGCATGGTGGCAAGCACCTGCCATCTCTGCTCTTGGGAGGCTGTAAACAAGTCGATCACTATGAGTCTGATCTAGTAGTAAGACCCTGAACACCCTGTAGAAAATTTTAAAAAAGCATAGCACACAGTAAAAATTTCCACAAAACGCAGCCTAGGAGTACCATTGAACTCAGTATCTTTCCAGAGTTCATGGATCAGAATTTTCAAATTAACAAGGTCCTAGAAACATTTGTGTGCTTTACAAAAAACTAGACCTACATGTGTAAATATTGTATAGTCTCTCTAGTGTAAGAACTCAAAAGAAGAAATAAAAATAGAAAAATATAACACAATTAAAAGGAAAGTGAGAATTTAAGGATTAGACAATGAGGGGAGGGCAAGGAGAAAAGCTAGGAAACATGACAGGGGCAAAGTCATACATTTATATGCACAAGATGGTTAAGGCAATATCCTGGGAATCTTCGCCATGTTTTTGAAACTGGCAGTTAATTGGTAGAATTCTCACCTTAACTAACTATGTATGCTGATACCTGTGAACTAAGCAACTGCACTAAAGATAGCAATGTATAATAGTAAGATCATGCTTGAAATGCCTGTCATTCTGATTTTCTAAATACATACTGCTTGTCATGTCATACCAATTACTGCCCTATTGTCTCTCCAGTAAATGTTTGTTTAAGAAAAAAACAACCAATAGCAAATGCTGGTGAAGTTGTGGGGAAATGGAACGTTTTGCTACTGTTGGTTTCAGTGTAGACTGGTACAACTACTGTGGAAATCAGTGTGAAGATTTCTCAGCAACCTAAGATTACAGGTCCTGTTTGACCCAGCTATTCCACTTCTGGTATTTTTCCAGAAAAACTCAACACATACCACAGTGCTATTTGTACACCATGTTGATTAAAGAAGCACAATTTGTCATAGCTGAATCTTGGAAACAACTCAAATGCCCATAACACAAGGAATGGATAAAAACTATGTAGTATTTTTTTTTATACAACTGGGTATTATTCAGCTATAAAGAAAGATGAACTTGAGGCTTCAGTAGGTAAATGGATGTAACTAGAAACCACACTCATGAGTGAAATGAACCAGACTTGTATGTGCAAATATCACATTGTCCCCCTAGTGTAAGAGACTGAAAAAGTAAATAAGATCCAAAAGGTACAATAGATATTGTGAAAAGGAAAGAAACTTCTCATAAAGAGAAGAACAAATTGCATGGGGAAAGAGAGAAAAGAAGGGAAAAATATAAATATGATTGCATATTACTATACAATATTAATATAATTATATCACAAAATACATACTATAATATATACTATAATTATATATAATATATACATACATATATATGTATATGTATGATAGCTAAGATAATTGTACTACTGATTTGTAGCAGTTCATGCTTATATTGTTTGATTAATTTTGTGTATCTTGTAAACTGAGCAACTAATTTTGAAGATAACAATATGCAATATAATAACCATTGTAAATTTCCTATCATACTGTCTTGAAATTCTGTATAATTTTTATGTTTCATTTCCTTTCTTTTTAAATAGTCATCCAGGCAAGCCAAGGTCTCCAAAAAATTAAAACAGAAATTTGACACAGATTAAGGATCATGTTATTTTATTTTTTTTTTTTAATGATTTGGTTTTTATTGACTATGACTTACCAACAGTCATACAGGGAAGGTAACAGGGAAAATGACATTTGTTATTTAAGCAGTAAGAATGACGGAAGCTGTACATACTGGAGGCTATATGAAACACAGTGAATGACAAACATCTGTCTTAAACTTCAAAGTTTGCCTTATGATAGAGAAAAAAAGCCAAATTATTAAATCTAAATATAGAGTTATCATCTTCTTGAGATGCTCCCCCCCAAACTTATACACAGTAGATGAAATCTTAAGACTCCAAAGCAAGACTTTCTGGTTTAAATTTCAGCTCTGCCTGGTAACTAGCTGTGTAACTTTGGCTAAGTTACTTAACAACTCTGAGCTTTAGTTCTCTATGTTTACTGTTGGGATACTATTAGTACCTAAACCAAAGAATCAATGAGATTTAAATGAGCAAAAAATGTAAAGAACAAGCAAAGCTGTTTCATGGCTTTCTGGCACATAGAAAGGTTATATGAACATTAGTCGCTATGAGACTGTTGTCACTGTTATTACTCCACAGTATAAAAACGCCTAATAGTTTCTCTCTTTTAGTGAACATTTCAAATTATTTTAGCATAGATATTAGCTTCCTCACAATTTAATATAGACAGTCCTGATTATAATGTTTCAAATGGCTCAGTAGAATAGGCACTTCCCTACACGTGATTGTTTTAAAGGGAAAATCTATTTTCTTTTTATAAATAGCTACATTTGCTATGGTGAAATGTGTTTCATGATTCAAGTGAATGTGTTGTTTGTGAATGAACACAACATATGCTGTATTCTTTGTAGCATAAAATTATTCAATCATTTTTTCAATCAAAATGTATTTGCTTTCAAAGTTTAAAAACTTACAGAGAACTACAAAATTAGAGCTATAGGACTATCAATTTATATATTTTGACAAGAAAGCTTTATGCAACAGACAACAAATTCATGAAAGGAAGGACAAGCTAAGAAACTAAGTGCAAGGATTTAGTTTTCCCAACTCCTCAAGTCAGAAAGTAAACTCTAATGATAATAGAAAAAAATAAGATCATATTTTCAATAATATAAAAACAAAAAATAATTAAAAAGGAGATGTAACCATGACTTTGCTCTGTTATCATCTCGACTGAGGATTGTCTTGGGAAATTGTCATTGTTGTATCACATGTGGGGGCCCAAGGGTCTCTGGGAACAGGTCTGAGCTCCACGCTGGCTTCTTTATAGATGCCCAGATCTGTGAGCTGAAATGTCAGGATTTTCTGGGCAGAAAGTAGAAAGGGCACCTCTCTCTGTTGGAGCAGGTGAGATACTATGACTATGATTTCCAAGGGTAGAAGACAGAAAGCTAACTTGGAAGGAAGGCAATAGCAGAAAAACAGGGAATGCTGGGGCTGACACATGAAGCAAATGACCACAGATCAGAGGTGAAATCGAAAGCACCACAAAGCAGGGATGGGGGTTTCAAAGAGCAGTCTCAAGCTGAAGGTTGCGGAAAGTAAGTGAGCCATCGGGGAGGAAGTCTGACGACACTTATTTCTTTCCAGAAGAACCATCAACGCTCGGTGTGTCAAAGAAATGAGGTAGAATTTTTATGATTCTGGGTGGCTTTCAATGTGACATTTGTTTTCTCTTTTATTTGTACTTAGCCTAGCTTTCAAGTTGGGTGCATTCAGAATCTCTAGAAAGAAATAAGCTTCGTGAATCTTTTCACTCAGTGTGAATTCTGCCTCCTTACAGGATCTTGGTATACTGAACGCCCATATCCCATTAGGATATGCTGTGAAAAGTGTGGAGATCATGTTCTTACCTACTCAGCAAAGCAAACTTTAAACTATGTGTTTACTAATGACTTTCATTTCTTTCACCTTCTCCATTCTTCTTTTATTTTTTAATTTTTGAAGACAGTACAAGGTAGTATTAAAAAAATTGCGAAAGGAGCAGTTAATGAATATCATGTTTTGTCTCATTTTTTCAATTGTTTGTACTTTTCTCCATTCTTGTTTTAATATTGTAAGTCAGATTCATAATCATTTGCATTGAAGATGTATTTCAAAGATTCTCTACATTTTGGCTGTCACTGCAACAATGAAACAGGTAAATTTGAAGAATCTCTAAGGCTTGGCAATTACAGATAAGGGAACATAGATGGGGATAGTTTACCAAGTTACTGTCCCCAGTTTATGAAAAGGAGGACTTCTACATTTATGTTTATAATTTTTCTTTGCCAGAACAACCAAACATCCCAATTTCCACTATTTCTTCAATGAAAAAGAAATCCCTGTTGTATATATTGATATCTATATTTAGTATTATGGTTTCCTGAGTGTAATATTTTTTCCATCAATTGAAATATCACCAGAAAGACCCCAGATACAATTTAGGGTAGCGCAGATGCTAGGAAGATCATTCTGAGATATAGTATTCAATTCTTTTATGTGGGATGAGAATTTGACTTTTTTTTTTTTTTTGGAAGCTTCCTAAATGAGTTCAAATGGGCATATTTGATTCTTGATTGCTAATTTTGTTTATTGTTTTACTGATAATTCAAAAAACCTCACTAGGTAGATGTTATGGATTGAGTTGTTGATAAGTATATACTGAATGTACTGTCCAAGAACAGGTATCCTGTTAGATTGGGATAGTGGTTATGCTATGGAGGACATTTTTTCCATATTCTTAGTAAAACAAACAAACAAAACAAACCCTTAAACCACATTCCAAATTTAATTTCTTTCACTTTCTCTACTGTCCTTTTCAGTTCAGGTGCATTGTATTTTTTTATAGTCTGTCTATAAGCTTTGTTTATAATTTTGCCTTGTCTTTTTAGTTCTACTTTCCAAACACATTCAAGTATTATTTCTATATTATTTTCTACAGTTTTATCTTGAGTATCATTTTTAACCTGATTATCTTATCTTAGTCTGGCACTGATCTTGGTTTCCAATGCATGTAGGGCATGCTGTATTTCTAATTTGTTTATACATATAATTCTTATTCAATGGTATATGAGCTTAATATAATTTTCTATAAAAATATTTCATACAGGGCTTTAATTTGATCCCCAAGAGTCATAAATATATTGTCATTTATTTATTTTAACATTGTTGCATACTTTGTATGTATATAAGTATGTGTTTTCAAATTTTTAATCCAAATATAGGATCATGGAAAATATAAATCATTGTCTACTTTTTAAAATGTAGTGACTAATTGATGAAGCCTTATTGAACACATAATCACATCTTTTCTAGTGATAGATGTTAATATTGTAATATTAATTGTAATATTCTTTGTTCACTTTCATTTAAGAAGAGAGAAGAATATGTTTTTACTCAAGATGTGATTTTTAAAGCTGGGAGTCTTGGTCTCTCTAATTCCATACTCAGGCTGCTAAGGCAAGAGGATCATCAAGATTTTGAAACCAGCCTGGGTTACATAATGAGTTCATGGTCAACCTGAAGCACATAGTGAACCCTGCCTCAATTCTCCTGCCCTCAAAATAAAGACAGTTTTTAATAATTTTATTTAGGGCCAGGGATATAGCTCAGTGGCACAGTGACTGCCTGGCACGTGCAAAGTCTTGAGTTCAATTTTTGGTACCACAAGAGAAAGAGAGAGGGAGTTAAAGAGAGGGATCATTACCTATTAAAATTATTGAGGATCATTGATTAATTATACTTAGAATTGATATGTTACTTAATAGCAGAATACAAGTCTGTTCAAGAGGGGATAGCCTTATCTTCAATAAAAGAATTAAATTATGCAATAAATTTTTACAGGTCTTCTGCTGGAAATGTACACTTTGTAATATTATACATTTTCTAACTTTATAGTTATTATAAATTAAACTATATATAACTTTTCCATTATATATTTGTGAATAGGAAGATCTCTTAATTCTTTTTTTTTTTTTTTTTTTTTTTTTTTTTTTTTTTGAGACAGGGTCTCACTATGCAGTTCAGGCTGGCCTTAAACTCACTTTGTAGCTCAGGCTGGTCTCGAACTCACAACAATCCTTCTGCCTCAGCCTCCCGAGTGCTGGGATTACAGGCCTGCGCCACCACGCCCGGCTTCTTAATTCTTGATGCTGATCTTTCAGCTCATTACTTTTGTCAACTGAATCTTTAAGAGTTTGCAGTCCACTTTTTATATTTTTGAAGGAAAATATGGATAGAAATCATAATAACTTCTAAAATTTCTTGTCATTGTGACATGTTTTTTGTCTGATTTGATTGCTGTTACTCTTTCACATAATACACAATAGTAAGATTGATAGCGCATGTGCCATTTTGTTGGTACTTTTAATAAACATTCTCTAGATTTCTTAAAAATATCCCACATTGGAAAACTTTTATTTTCTTGTTATTATAATTTTATAATAAATTTCTGTTGAAAATCCTAAAATTTTCTCATATCTTAGGCATATCATAGTCTCCTCACTTAAATATTTTGACATAGCCAATGATTGATGGATTTATTTGAATAACTATTCCCTCATAAGGCTCAGAGGGCAGCAATCAGGCACAGAAGAGTTAAAGCAGTTATATCTGACCTGTCAATAACACAGCAATGTTGGCATCCATCTTTCTAGTTGATTAAATAAATAATTTTCCATTTTTCAATCTGAGAACTATGCATACTTCAAGTTGCATATTTCTTTGTTCCGAGGGAATATCTTAAAAGTTTTAGAATACTTAACAGCATTTGTGGCTTAATCTGCTAGAATTAGTAAAACTCCTTTCTAGGTACAACAACCAAAATGTTTCCAGTGACTGCTGAGAGGTCTCAGGGGGCTGCTTTATTCATGGTTCACTACTAGATGAATGTGTGATAGATGTAATGTTCTTACTTATCTTTGAGTTTAGTAGAAATCACAGACTACAATGCTTGACTATAATTTCTTTGTTGGTAAACTTTCTTCATTATCATTTCTTTCCTGCTGAATTTTATTTCCCAGACTAGTTTGGCACTGACAATTTCCTATAAAATTATCTACTCCATAATATGTTGTCAAATATATTGTTGTAGTCATGCATATGCTCCCATTATATTTTGAGATACATTCCTCTGTGGTTTTGTTATGATTTTTCATTATTTTGGAGGGGGCTGGGAAGATAGCTCAGCAGAATAAGTGTTTTTCCTGTCAAGCTGCAATGGCCTGAGTTCAATCCCTGGTTCCACAAAAAAAAAAGATAGAAAATGAAATAATTTTGGATAAGCTTTATACTTCAGTTAGAAGATTTTCAATAATAAATGTGGACATTTTAATAAACTAATTCTTTAGCATATTTTATATTTATAATTTTTTTCTTTTGCCATTAAATTTTTTCCTAACTTCTTGAGCTGAAAACCTAAATGATTATTATTTGCATCTGTTTTCTAATAAAAGTACAATCTTCAGACAAATCAATTCTGACATCCGCTTTTTATTATTATTCAAGATTAATTTTCTCAACTATGTATTTTTTCTGCTATAGAGAAGATGCTACTAAAGGAGTAGAATTATTGCTTGGGCCTCTGTCATTTTATATTTTTGTATTAATAAACATCACATATAATTACCTGTGGGCTGGTTTATTGTTCCAGGTTAGTATGAACATTTATATGACACTGATTTCATTGTCTATTTAGTTAAAGCTGAGGTGAAAAAAAAAAGCAATATAAAATGGTGAACAGAAAAGTTTTGGTGATTGATTTGAAATGGACTAATTTAAAAAAACTAAAGGAGCATAGATCACTCCAACTAATTAAGTCATGTTTTGGTGAACATTATGAAATGTACATGTAACACAGAGGGTGATGAGCAGTGATAAACAAGAGTGATTAATTTGCATTTGAATACCTTGCTTTTCTTTCTCCATTAAAACCCATATAACTATAGCTTCTGATTTGGAACCTGAAAGCTGGCACTGACATTCAAATACTTATTTGAAATATTTCATTTATATAGACGAAATACAAGGCTGGGAATAGCTCATGTAATTTTTAAATGAGTTGAGAACCATAAACAATGGATACATGAAAGGTACCCCATATAATGTTGGAAAACATAAGTTCTTTCTGGGAAAATAAATAAAACCAAAACAAAACTAGCAAGTTCAAGAAACAAATGAGTGGTAGGAGAAAAATAGTAGAGATTTGTGTCTAGATAGAGAATATTTATTTCTTCCTTTCTTTTTTTTGTTTTGGCAGAACTGGGGATTGAATTCAGAATCTTGCGCTTGCCAGGGAAGCATTTATTCTACTGAGCCATCTCTCCAGCCCCAAGAATATTTCTAACAGGTAGAAGGAGAAAATTTCTAAGAAGAATCATCAGCAAAATCATGAATTGGATAAATTATACAAACATTAAAATGAGTCAGCCAAATTTGGCAGTTCCATGTTGTTGATAGGAATCATAGTGTATGTAAACTTGCACACAGCCATCATTGATTATAAGGTCACTTTCTAGAGAAGAGTGAAAGGTTTTATATTTGCACCATTTATGTAACGCTGCATTTTATTCCAAAGTTAGCACAGTACATATTTGTTAAAATCTTCATCTTAAAAATATGTCTTTTTTTTTTTTTTTTTTTTTTTTTTTTTTTTTTTTTTTTTTTTTTTTTTTTTTTTTTTTTTTTTTTTGTATTTTCAGGAAAGGATCTACAGGGTGTTCAGGGTCTCACTACTAGATCGGAGTCATGGTGATTCTCCTGTTCACAGCCTCCCAAGTGCTGGTATTATAGACACATGCCACCACGCTCAATCTCAATTAGCATCTCAGGGAGCGCTGGGGGTGGGGCTGGCACGGCAAGCTTGGGGATCAAACCCCTGCTCCCTGAGCCTGCTTGCAGGTGCTTTAATCTGATGAGATATTTGACCAGCCCTTGAAAAATATTTGTCAAGAACATTTTTCCTCCTGATTTAAATTTATACTCATTCTTTAATTTTATTGAGTGAATTGCTTTGAGGTGGATATGAAATTTCTACCTCTTTTATTGCCTCTCTACACAATGTGGAATAAAGCATTTAGTTAATTTAAACATCATTTCCTCTAATGTATCTTAATGATAAGAATTTCCCTTTTTTTCTAGAATAGTTATAATGACTGAATAAGATTAAAGATATAAAGATATTTGGGTATACCAATTGTAAGTATCCATGAAATTCTGGGTATTATGAAGGTTCTATGAATTTTAATAGTAGTGTGGTCCTATTTAATAGAATGCAGTGCTTCAAGCAGTGTGTTAAAAATGACAAAATTTCCTTCTTCCTTCCGTCCTTCCCTCCCTCACTCCCTCCCTCCTCACTCCATTTTACCCTCTTCTCTTATATCTTTTCAGTTTTTTATTCTTTGTCTATTTCCACTTATCTTTCTTTCTTGTCTTACTTTGGTATTTTCTCTGAACAATACATAGGTCTTTTGGAGAGCAATTTTAAGTAACTTTCAATTGCTATGTGTTAGTTTCCTCACCTGCAAAGCGCACATGCTACCAGCACCTACAGCTGGAACACACATAAAGTTATACAATACATCAAAAATATCACACCTAGGGAGCTCAAAATTAGTGAGCCAATACTAACATATCTTAGGCTAGTACTTTAGATCACCGTAAAAATCAACATATATACACACACATATGCATATTCAAGATCTTTTTGCATATTTCTGGATATCTCCCAGGAAAGCCTGATAATATTTCATTCCACAAATGATTTGATTTGTTCAATTCTTTCTTCCAGAATCAACAATCAACTTTCTTTTTTTTTTCTTTTTTTTTTCTTTTTTTTTGTCTTTTTTTTTTTGAGACAGGGTCTCACTGTGCAGTTCAGGCTGGCCTTAAGCTCACTTTGTAGCTCAGGCTGGTCTCGAACTCACAACAATCCTCCTGCCTCAGCCTCCCTAGTGCTGGGATTACAGGCATGCGCCACCACGCCCGGCTTAACAATCAACTTTCAAAAATACTTGAAACTGAATTTCTTATAATATTTTTCATTATTTGCCTCTGGGCTTTTCCAGGTAGTGATGATTTTACATTGGTGTTTGTTGCCACTGAAGATAAAGAGACAAGCTTTCCTTACTTGAGAAAATTTGATGTGGAGCAGTTCAAGTAATTTTAAGTCTCAATGAAGGTGAAACACCAAGAGTGTGTGAGAAAAGACTGCAGTTCTAAGAAACTCAAATTAGTAAAGTTTTTCAAGAATTAGCTATAGTAATTAGGTAATATTAGAATGCCAGAAAGATCTTCTAAGTAATGAACTGTATGATTTTATCTTTCATGTTCAGTTGTCCCAATATTCCTTTCTTCTTAGTCCACCGTGATGTTGGTCCTCAACAATACTAATGCTCAACCTGTGATCTTCTTTCTGACTGGTATCCCCGGCATGAGATCAGGCCAGGTGTGGATCTCCATTCCTTTTTGTCTCCTATATGCCATTGCCCTCTCTGGAAACAGCATGATCTTGTTGGTGGTCCTCCGTGAGCCCAGCCTGCATGAGCCCATGTATTACTTCCTTGCCATGCTTTCTACTACAGACCTGAGCTTGTCACTGTGCACACTTTCCACAACCCTTGGGGTCCTCTGGTTTGAAGCCCGGGAGATAAGTTTAAATGCTTGCATTTCTCAGATGTTCTTTCTCCATAGCTTTACTTTCATGGAGTCTGGGGTTCTGCTGGCCATGGCCTTCGATCGATTTGTGGCCATCTGTGACCCACTGAGATACACCACCATTCTCACCAATGCCAGGATTGCCCTGATTGGGATGATTGTTTTGATAAAAAATGTTGCTGTTATGGTGCCAGTTGCACTATTTGTCAAGAAACTGTCCTTCTGCAGATCTTTCATCCTTTCACATTCTTATTGCTACCATGTTGATGTCATTCAGCTGTCATGCACAGACAACAGAATCAACAACATCCTTGGTCTATTTACAATCTTCTTCACTGCAGGGTTTGACTGCTTTTTTATTTTACTCTCCTATAATCTGATCATACAGTCTGTCCTCAGGATTGCTTCCAAAGAGGAGCGGCAGAAAGCCTTCAATACATGTGTGTCCCACATCAGTGCTGTTGCCGTCTTCTACATTCCTCTCATCAGCTTGTCTCTTGTCCGTCGTTATGGTCATTCAGCACCAGCATTTGTTCATACCATCATGGCCAATGTCTTCCTGCTCATCCCTCCTGTTCTCAATCCTGTCATCTACAGTGTGAAGACTAAACAGATTCGGAAGGCTATCATGAAGACCTTAATTCAGAAGAAATGTCAAATTTAATCAACAGTTGTCCCAGAGTGAGAAAGCCATTTCTGAATACATGATTTTATAGAATGAAGTAATTATACCTAAAGAACCAAACTTGCCTATCAGAGACCAAATTATACAAGCTGTAGGTTGTAGGTTATTTACTTAGCTATTTTTTTGTCAGTATACTCACAAGAATAATATCTAAATTTAGATTTTATTTGCAATATAAAGTAAGCTACTACAGATTTATAGCTACTATTTATATTGAAAAATAGTATTAGAAGATAGGAAATATTAACTCAGATGCTACAACTTGAAAATATTTAATATGGGAATTTTTGCTGATGGCAGAGTTGCTCTTTTCTTTGTGACATCCAAAAGTACTTTAATCACTTAGATTCTCTCTTAAAAGTCTTAATTATCTGCATGCATCTAAAATTGTCATATAACTGAATGAATTCTAAAATGTTAGTTGGTGTATCTGTACTTTGTATCTTATGTAGGTGTATCTATTTTGCCTTGTGTTATGTACAAGGACATATATGATGTAAAAAAATACCATACTCAGTGATAAAAATTCAGTACTATGCTTTTCAGTTGGATTGGAAAAGGCAGAAATAATATTTTCCATCTTCTAGGAATGAGATTAACTCTATTCTGCAAATATTTATCAAGGTGAAGCCTGATACAAGGGAGCCTTTCTTTTTGGTTTATGTATATCTGTTTCTTTCTTTTTTTTTTTTTTTTTTTTTTTTTTTTTTTTTTTTTTTTTTTTTTTTTTTTTTTTTTTTTGTCTTTTTGAGACAGGGTCTCACTATGCAGTTCAGGCTGGCCTTAAGCTCACTTTGTAGCTCAGGCTGGTCTCGAACTCACAACAATCCTCCTGCCTCAGCCTCCCGAGTGCTGGGATTACAGGCATGC
>PVKA01002713.1:0-61369 GCA_004027165.1 Ctenomys sociabilis | reverse complement strand
AGAAGCACACATACCAAAAACCTTGAAGTGAGCCCCACCTGAGGTGTTATGGTTTGTGTCTAGTTGTACCCTCATAGCATCATGTAGTGGGGTGGGGACTTCTAGAGTTTGTGATTAACTCATGATCCACTGGGATTATGTGTGATCCAAGGCTGGGATTATGGGTTTTAGTATTTCTGGGATTATGGGTATAAGTACTTCTGGGATTATGGGTGTGAGTACTTCCTCAACCTTGGGGCAGTAAATCTGAGTGTAATATAACATACAGAGAAACACTTTCTTTAGCTATTATTATTTGTTGCATTGTTGTTGTTCCACTTCCATGAACTGATGCTTTCTGCCATGTGCCCCTCTGCCTTGGAGCTAGTTGAATATGGACTGAAACCCCCAGTAATTGTGAGCTAACTAAACCTTTCCTTCCTTCATTTTGGGTGCTGGGTATTTGTCCCAGCAATGAAAGAAGAGTAACTAAGACATGAGGGCAGCTCTAGCATTGCTCTCATGATCATCACATAGGATACACTGATGACAAGAACATCAAAACCTGCCACAGAGAAGGCCACAAACAGCCCATAGACATGGTTGACTCTGGTCTCAGCAAACACCAACTTTAGCACGGCCATGTGCTCACAGTAGGACTTGGACATGACCCTGCTGCAGCAGAGGGTATCCTGGAGATCATGATGCAGAAGGGGCTCACGCTCAACAGCTCTCTCACCATCACAGCCACCCCTCGTTTTACCACCACAGATGTAGTCAAGATACTAGAGTGCCACAGTGGGAAGCAGATGGCCACATAGCAGTCCAGGGCCATAGACATGAGTGCCCCAGACTCCACAGAAACAAAAGAATTGATGAAGAACACCTGGATGAGGCAGACATGATAGTCAGTCTCATGAATATGAAGCCAGAGGATGGCCAGCATTTTAGGCTCGGTTGTTGATAACAAGATCAGGTCAGTGGATGCTAGCATGGCTAGAAAGAGGTCCATAGACTCATGAAGGGTGTTGTCAGTGCTGATTTTATGTAACACTGTGATATTTCCAACAACATCCACAATATACATGACACAGAACAGGAACACAATCTAAAATTGGGAATTCTCCAGGCCCAGGATTCCTAGCAGGATGAAAGACACAGGATGGAAAGAGCTGTTTCTTCATGTGAACATATTGAATGGCTATTATAGTCTCTGTTTTCAAGGTAGTCTATTCTCTATAGAGGATAGCAGTTGAAACAATGAATGTTAGTATTATTAGTTTTTCAGGTTGATGATTGAATACTAGAGAGGTTGGACCTAATGATAAATTATGGTAGATGAAATTCTAATGGTAATTAATATTTTTGAATTACTTAAAATTATGTACTGAATAGTTTTTATTAATATTATATCACTATTAATAGTTTTTTAAAAAATTGGCATGTTCCTATATGCCACACTAAAGCATATTTTTAATGAATGCTAGGGTTGTTTTTTGAACATAGAGTTTGTTACAGAGAAATTATTCTGTAAATATTGTCATAATAATTCTTTTTTTATGTATTTAATATAAGGTCTACAGGGTCTCATTACACAGATCAGACTCACAGTGATCCTCTTGTTTTCAACCTCCCAGTGCTGAGATTGCAGACACATGTCACCATGCCCAGCGTCAGTGTGCCCTGGGGATAGGGCTGTCACAGCACACTGGGGATCAAATCACTGTCCTTGCAGTTGCCGAAACAGGCGCTTTAATCTTCTGAGCTATCTGGGCAGCCTGTTATTGTCATCATAATAATTCCTGTCCTCCTGCTCTTAAGAACTGACAATGCATCATTCTGTGGTTTCAGCAAGTCAATTTCATCCTTCTATTAGGTCATTTGGGAAAATTTTAGTGCAATGGCAACAGGGCTTAAAGTCCAACTTAAATCTCTGTATTTGAAAAAGATTTGGGCTAGAAGAAATGAATGATTTTTTTTTTAATTGAACACTGTTTACTTTATGGATCTTCTCAAAATATAAATCAGCACAAATTTCTAGAAACGGATTAGGTTATAAATACTTTTGACACCAAATCTCTGTTCATCTAATCACTTTAACCATTATAGTAAACAATCCATGGTAATCAATTCCATGCATGTATGTTACTTTATTCCATAAACTTTATTTAAAAAATAACAGGCTGAAAGCTGGATTTGGCCTGTAGAGTATAGTGTTCCTAAGGCTGCCCCAGGGAGTAGTTTCTTCAGGAGTTCAGTCTTGAGATCCATCACTATGATTCCTGTGAATAAATAGTTCCGGAAGGAAAAAATAACTGGCAATATGGAGAAATGAAATCCCTATGAAATATTAGCGTCAAATTGTGTCTGGAGAGCAACTTTTCTATACTGTTTGGAGACAACCCATAGGACATTTATGCTCATTTCTCATAGTGAGTGGAGTTTATCTTTCTGCCAGGTAGAACTTTGTGAGCCCTGGCCTCTCTGTGCCTGCTTTACCCTGGGGGATCCTTCTGCTGACTGAACTTACCTCAGAATCAGTGGCACAGAGGTATCTTGGTTCATCTTCAGCATGTTTTCACTATGTTTGTCTCAGTTGTCTAGAGATAAGTTTTACATCTTTCAAAACAGAAAGATCAAGACATGCTTTCTAATCCCCTTAAACAAAATAAGCGTGCTTGTGAGCTGATGTTTTCTTTTACTAGATCAATTTATTCCTAAAAATGATCTTCTTCAGATGTGACAGTCTTAGCCTCTTTTTAACATTCTCTAAATTAGTGATGGCATGAAGGAAGTATAACCAGACCATAGATGAATCTACACGCTGCTTATTATAATAATGTACCTATGTGAAAGACTAGAAAATAGATTTGCTAAAAATTAATTCTAGCTAAAAATTAATTCTATTAACAAAATAGAGTTTTCTTGAAAATTCAGAACCACATTACATCAAGCTCATTATCCCTGGTTTTGTCTTCTTGCAGAAGGCTGAAGTATAACTGTAGATTTTCAGATTTTTGTTTTCATATATACAAATCCTAAAGGCACACTGAGAATATCCGTATTTTTTGTAGCATACATGGGAAGAGATGCATGCTACAGAATTAGTCTTTTTATAAGTACCATGACCTAATTGTGCAAAGGATTGGTTTTTTTTTTTGAGATTTAATCATATAATATCTTAAAGTTGTTTATAACTAGCAGAGAACTTCTTTATCCTCAATTCATAATGAGAAAATTACTTTGCAGTTGTGAACTAATTTGTCCAGGACCACACATTACAGTGTTGTTCGAGCACATCATTCCACACTCAGGGCTTCTGATAGAAGGCAGTGCTTATACTGTCTTTGATAATTAGAGAGTGATCTAGAATAATCACTCTCTAGTTGCTGGATCAGATGGAGAAGCTCGAATTATCATGACAATGGCCAATAAAAAGTGGTTTAAAGAACTGTGCACTGCATAAGAGACAGATCTAGATTCAGATCTAGATCTCCCATGACATCTTTATTGGTTTTTGCCTTTGAATCTTACTGGAGGCTTTGCTTATTCTATAGATTCTTCTGGTGCTGAAACTCTTTCTCCATCCACTTTTAAGCTACCTACATTGTGCAGCCTCCTTTTAAATCCTTTTTTGTATCTTCCCCACTCTGCTCTTCTCTCCTGAGTGAGTGATAGAGGAGGAACTAGAACTTGGGCCTATAGTTGGAGTGGGCAGTGACTTTCTAGGCAGCTGCATGTCTTTATTTTCTATGCTTGTCTGCACTTTTTCCTTCAGTGACTCATGTAAGCACTGTATAGCTTTTGTATAAGGCAATATGCTCAATAGAATGTCCTTAAATTTATTACATATCAGCTTTCATCTGTGAATATGGAATTGACATGACTGATAGTGAGTGTCTACTGGCTCTTTTGGACTCCCTTGTTCTGTAACTTGAGTAAAAATATTGTTTCATTGAGTTGTCTTTGTTCCTGAAAGCATTGAAGATATAAAATGTGAATGGTCTTATCTTGTCATAGAATAGTTACATAGATTTTTAGATTTTTTCATAAGTTGGAGGATCTGAAAATAAAGTATAGAGAGGGTGAGATTCAGATACAATCTCCCTCATAAAAAATTTTTAGGGAGGCAACTTTCCTACCTATCTAGGTTTTCTTGGAGAACACAGATGAACTATGTATGTCTTCATTTCAGAAGGATATTCAGTGGTCATGGATCTCTGAATCAGGGAATCACAGGGAGGTAGATGTATTTGAAAGGTGCATTCTGCCTTGAGCTTCAGCTTCTAGGAATCGCATTTCCACAATTTGCAAAGAGGAAAAGTGCCTGGAGCCTAGGAACCACTCAGCATGAAGTCTGTTCAACCTTTGCTCATGTGGATCATGACCATAGTGTTCCAGCAAGCCTCACAGCCTCAGCCTTTGGAAGAAAATTATGATCAGGGTCTATTTAGAGAACTATCTTTATCCTGGCCTTTCCCCAAGGCATTAGTTCTCCCCTTCCTCCGCCATTGCACTACGTCATGGTAGCTCTGCATCCTCTCAGACTGGGTCCTATAGTTGCAAATATTAACTTCTAAGTTTCTTTTTTCCCTTGCATATGTGGATGCAAAGGTAGAGTATTTGAATGCATGTGCAAGGTGAGGCAGAGTTGAGATTAGATCTGTAAGCTTTTCTTTTCTACTACTGGAATTTATTATTTTTTAAAAGTTTATTTTATTAGTACATATCTGAAGTTCATGTAGTATATAATTATTTTGGGATGTATGTACTATATCTGGCTACTTTTTGAAAATTCCCTTCTCCTTCACTCTTCCTGACTCCCTCCTCCTCTTATGCCCCTATCCCCATCTTTCAGTTTATTGATACTATTAATCTTAGGTCATGTTACAGCATTTGATATTTTCATGTGATTAAGTTCTTATATGTGAGCTATCTACCTTCTGGACTCTGAAGTTATTTTTGTTGTTTGTATTTGTATATTCTGGTTAAAAATTTTTAATTTATAAACAAATGAGAGAATATGTGGTACTTGTCCTTCCATAACGGTTTAATTTCACTTAACAGTTTCACTTTTTAGTTCTTTCCATGGCTTGAAGGACTGAAGGCCATGAGTATATATATATATATATATATTCCACTGAGCTATCTCCCCAACACACACACACACACACACACACACACACACACACACACACACATATATATATAATTGCAGCACTAATCACAATAACCATAAGATAGAAATTCTCAAGTGTCTATCATCAGATAAATGGATGAAAAAGATATGGCATATCTTAATTTATAGGTATAAGTAATTGAGGACACACAAAGAAAAATTACAATGAGGGATTTGTATATGAAGAATGGCCAAGGGTTGCACTAGTATATTCTATTACAGCTCAGTCCACATTTAATGATTTACAGGATTTAAGGGAACAGATTTTATGGGTTAAGGACACAAAAGATGTTCCAATGATCTTGGTTGGCAATAAGTGTGACCTGGAAGATGAGCGAGTAGTTGGAAAGGAACGGGGCCAGAATTTAGCAAGACAGTGGTGTAACTGTGTCTTTTTAGAATCTTCTGCAAAGTCAAAGATCAAAGTTAATGAGATATTTTATGACCTGGTCAGACAAATAAATAGAAAAAGTGAAAAAAGAAGAGGCCTAAAAAGAAATCATGTCTGCTGCTCTAGACCTGAAGTCAGCAGCAGCTTTGAGCCAGATTATAGGAATGAAGAACTGTTGCCTAATGGGAAAGTGCCAGCATTCCAGACTTCAAAATACAAATCTGAAGAGGCTTCTCCTGTTTTATAAAGGAACTTTTCAAAGAATTTAGATATATTGGTTTGCACAAGTTCCCAGGAGAAAAAAATTGCTCTGTGTATATCTCTTGGAAAATAAGACAATAGTGTTTGTCCTTTGCAATAGCAGTTATAACAGATGTGAAAATAACTATACTTGACTCCAATATGATTATACAAAACAGCATGGATGCATTTCAAATGTTAGGTATTGCTACTATAATCAAATGATTTCATATTTATTTTTTTTTATCATGATTCCTCCCTGTCAAGCACTAAAAAGTTGAACCATTATAGTTTATATCTGTAATGATATTAATTATGAAATTTTTCTTCAACTCATTGCAGCAAGTAACTTTTTTTGAGTCATTGATTTCATTTTATATTTAAAAATTATGAAATATCATCTGTCATACTCTAATTAAACTTGTGCATAATGCTTTGGAAAAATGGGTCTTTTATAGGAAAATACTGGAATAACTGATTTCTATGGCTTTCAAAGCTAAAATATATAATATACTAAACACCTCTAATATTGCTTCTTGTGTTTTACTGTCAGATTAAATTACAGCTTTTATGGATGATTAAATTTTAGTACATTTAAAAAAATTACACATATTTCTTGCTTGATTATATTACACAAAACACAAAGTATTAGGTTCTTTGCTTTTTTCAAATATGTGGAATATTACTGTACAAAGAAGAAAATCTTTTTCACCTAATATCTTGGGTTTCATTATTTTAATTTATGGGTTAAAAATTAAAGGTGTGGGTATTATTTCCAAAAACCATTTATAAATTCTGAACAATACTTTCTTGCTGAGTACAAAATTTATTCATTATTTGATTATGTGTCTGTTATCCAAAATCAAATCACTGAGCCCTCTAAAGAGAAGGAGCATTGTATATTTATTTTTTAGTTGCAAGGGGCATGGATGACGATAAAGTGAAGAGATGAGAGCAGTGACATATAGGTGCAAATGTTATGAAAAATTGGCTCAATAGAATTTGGCTGTAAAACTAGTTTGATTCTTCATTAAGTTTCAGAACATAAGATAAAATAAATGAAAATGAAAATTAAGCATAACATCTTTAGGTGGCAAAAAATGCCTATGGATGATGAATGATTAGATAACATAGAAGTCCTAAAGATAAATAATGACATCTCATATTCTTGGTTTCAGTTGTTGATTGTGAGTGATTTGAATATGAGGCAACAGTTACTGGTGCACTTCTCTATACTTACATGATTTTTTTCATGCTTCCAGGAAAGGGCATTATGAGACTCAGGTTGGCCCAAAAGTATCTGAGAAGACAACGGCCTATTGCCCTTGGAAGGAAGAAGTCTCAAAACCAGTGATATACCATCTTTGAAATGTCAAAGCACACAAATTCCACCAGTGAGAATTCTGTCCTGAGCATATTTAAAATTGCACTGTATAATTTAGACACATTGCTAAACTATAAGATTGATCATGAGTGTTTATTCCAAACAGATTCCTTGTTTTTCAACATACTGTTCACTTTTAATCTTTTGTCTTTGTGCATCCAAGAATTTTATCATATCCAGTACTGTAAGCTGCTTCATACCCTTTTCTCTGTTCCTGGAGATATGGTTTCCTTCTCTTCATTTTTCATCCTGAGAATCAATTTAAGCTTACTGGTATCATGCTACTAACTTTCAAAGATCTTTTGATATATTACTTTCATCAGCATTGTACAAAAGAGGAGAGATGTAGCATGTCAAAAAAAAAGAACAAAATAACAGTTAAATAGTTTTCTGAAAGTTGAAAAATAAAATGTGAATGTCACAAATCTATTGTTTAAAATGCTTATGATTAGCACTTAGGTATATTTTGAAATATATGTACAAAATTTGAAGACATTAGCTTATGAGCCATTATTCTTTCTTTAGCATTTACTATTAATCTTGATTATTTGCAATGTTTTCATAAACTGGCTACAAGTACAGTAGTTCAGTGGCACATGGATATTCAAGTATGTATTTTTTTCACCTGGTTTCAGTAAAGCATGCAAATTATTTTGTGCTTTGCTTTTATAAGTAATGATTTCAGGCATTTCCTTAGGCATGATTTTCTTTCATAAATTCTGTTTCATAGAGGAATGCTCAGATGTGGAAAATGCAAATTTTAAGTGTTTGATGCTTCCTTGTGTTCCTTTTAAAGAGTCTATTTTAACTATATTGAAAGCATTTATTATCAGAATCTCTGGAAGATAATCTTTAAAAATATTCAATGATTTGGTTAAAAAAAATCTATTGTTGTGAACACAGGCCACCAAATTTTGTATTGTCCACCACAACTCTTAGATTCTTCATCTGAATATCCTGAAAACTGTTCCTCTGTCAAGTGGAAGATTGCTGGTCTCTTGGCTAGTTATTTAGGTGATAACTTTTTCATGATGAGTAAATGTCTGACAGTGTCTCTTCCTTATGTGATCAATAGGGCAAAGGAAGTAGTGTGGATGCTGTTTCCTGTGAGCTAGACATCCTTTTCATAGCATGCTCGCATAACCCTGTCCCTGATCTGTTTCGTTCTAACTCCATAGATGATGGGGTTGAGCATGGGGGGCACCAGCAGGTAGACATTAGCAAACATGATGTGCACCAACTGGGGCACATGGTGGCCAAAACGGTGGGTTAGAAAGGTGAAAAGGGCTGGGATATACAGGGCCAGGATGACGCAGATGTGCGAAGCACACGTGCCAAAGGCCTTGAAGCGAGCCTCACCTGAGGGCAGCTGCAGCACAGCTCTCAGAATCATCACATACGATACACTGATGACAAGAACATCAAAACCAACCACAGAGAAGGCCACAAACAGCCCATAGGCCCGGTTGACCCTGGTATCAGCACACAGCAACTTCAGCACAGCCATGTGTTCACAGTAGGACTGGGGAATGACCCTGCTGGGGCAGAAGGGCATCTTGGAGATCATGATGCAGAAGGGACTCACCAACAACAGCCCTCTGACCATCACGAGTGTCCCAAGTTTGATCACCACTGTTGTGGTCAGGATACTGGAGTGCCGCAATGGGAAGCAGATGGCTACATAGCGGTCCAGAGCCATAGCCATGAGTACCCCAGACTCCACAGAGGCAAAGGCATGGATGAAGAACACCTGGATGAGGCAGGCATGATATTCAGTCTCATGAGCATGAAACCAGAGAATGGCTAGCATTTTAGGCTGGGTTGTTGATGACAGGATCAGGTCAGTGGATGATAACATGGCTAGAAAGAGGTACATAGGCTTATGAAGGGTGTTGTCAGTTCTGATTATGTGTAAGATTATGATATTTCCAACAACAGCCACAACATACATGACACAGAACAGAAAGGCAATCCAAAATTGGAAATCCCCCAGGTCTGGGATTCCTAGCAGGATAAAGGACACAGGATGAGAATTGTTTCTTGATGTGAATATACATGGATGACTATTATATTCTTTGTTTCCAGTGCAATCCATTTTCTGCAGATGATAGGAACCCAAATAATATATTATTATTATTATTATTAGTTTATCAGATTGCATGTTGGGTGAGAGCAAAATAGGTATAATGATGTTCCATAGTTAACTCAATTTTTCCAAAAAGTAATTATTTTGATTCATATTATGCCACTTAAAACTGGATGATAACTTATATGCTGAAAGCGTACTTATTTTTTATGGAACAGTAATGCATTTGAAAGTGGAAATTTGAGATGAGGAAACTATCATGATAAATATTGTCTTAATAACTTGGTCATTTCAAGTTCTTAGAGCTTAGAGCTGATCAATCAAGATGGTTTAAGGAACTTGGGTACGTTTTCAAGGTGTGATGGCAAGGTTAGAATCCCACATGCATTTATGGGCTGAGTTGAGCTACCTTCTACTCTAGAATGATAAAAACAGAATTTGCATTAGTAGGGCTGAACAATATACATCTGTAATTGAATTTACAACTGTAGTGTATGGCTCCCAAATCAGAGGTGAACAAAGTTTTCTGTACAAATCTCAGAATGAATATTTTAGGCTCTGAAGCTCATGCAGTCTCTATGCAACCAATGAGCTTGATTTTGTGTCATAAAAACTACCACAGGCAATTTGCAGACTATGTTTGTGACTATATTTCTAGTACATTTTTTTTTTGCAAACACGTGCTTACAGCTGCGTTTTGTCTGCCAATGCTATCCTAAGTGACAGTTTCTTCAAGATGTCAGTCTTGAACTTTATACCTAGTCTTTCTATGTTTTCTATAGAAGTTCAGTAGTATCTGCTGAAGGAAAAATACAAATGCTACCCTTTAGTGATAAAAGGACTATGGAATAGTGAACAACACCCTGTAATGTCACAAGAGAGCCATCTTCACACTATGTTGAGTAATGTCCATAAGACAACTGCATCCATTTCTTACAATAATGTCTCTTTCTGCCAGGCAGTACTTTGTGAACCCATCCCATCTGTACCTGCTTCCCATGAGTTGACCATTCTTTGATGGTCAGCAGCCGCTACCTACCTTATGATGCCTGCTACCTACCTCAGAATCAGCAGCACCGTGGTTCCTTGGTTCGTGCTCAACACCTTTTCATTGCTCAGCCCCAGTTGTGAGACTTGAATTCCTTAGTACTTACCCCTTTAACCACAGAAACAGTTAGAGGAGTATCTTTTCTAATGTTCCTAACAAATATTTTTGGAAACTAATGCTTTCTTTTGTTAAGAGGCTCCAAATCTGACATCGATATCTGACATCGATTAAGTGTCTTTCTATTATACATTAAATTAATGACGGTATGAACATATTTGAACCAGACTTTAGAATTCTCTGTATAATAGATAATATGCCAATCTACAGAGAAAAAAAACCTAGACAGATTTTCTGAAAAGAATATTTCTATTACCAATGTCAAAAAACTTAGAAACATCCTCTGTTTTGTCTGCTTTTGCAAAGATGGCTTTCTCTAACGGTGTTACAAGTATTGTTTGAGGTGGAGGGAGTCTAATTCCTTTCCTGACTCTTCCCCAGCCCTAACCCCACATGTGACTCATACCTGATCGTGGACGGTCACCAAGTCTATCTGAGACCTGGAAAAGCGTTTTATTTAAAGCATCTTCATTTCTACATTAGAATCTGAAAAAAGATGGGGGATCAAGTTTTAGTTTCTTAATGAATATAACAAAAAGACTGTGGGAAGGGTTGCTTAGATTATGAGGTGCAGCACTACTGGCTCTTGACATTGTTTTTGACTCATAGAAAGCCTGTCAGCTCTCATTTTATCACAAGAAATATAGGTTCAAGTTATGAAATAATTTGCCTAATGTCACACGCTGAATCATCAGAGAGCAGTACTCCACAGTCAGGGGTCCTGATAGCACGGCCTGCTGCCTCTGTTAATTGGTGAAGGCTCTGGAACCCACCCTACTTGATGAGCCAGAAGTGGCTGAATTATCATGACAGAGGCAGACAGGAAGGTGGCTTGATGAGCTATGTCGTGCTTTAGAGACAGGTCTAGAGACCTAGAGGCAGTACCCCTGCTGCAGCACTCTCCTGGATTTGAGGTTCTGAACCAGGCACCAGTCCGCCCTCATTGCATGACTGGATGTGGCGCTTTCTCTGTGACGATGTCCTTACTGCTTTTACCTCTGAGCTTTACTGGAGGACTTGTCTGTTATACTTACTGTTTTGGCGTGGGAGCTTCCTGTCCATCCAGATCTCAGTAACCTATGTGGTGCAGTTTCCTTTAAATTTAGTTTTCATCTCTTTTTCTATTGCTTTTTCCTTCTTGAGTGAATGATGGAGGAGGAAAGAGGTCTTGGGCCCAAGAGGGGCATGGCTTTCCTCTCTGTACTTTTCTATATATTTTCCTTCAGTGATTTATGAACTAAACACAGCTGAATTAAAGGAGGGGATAGGGATTTGGATAATCCTTGGTCATTTTTACTCAGTATATGAGATTTTCCTGCATGGAAAGAGGGGTTATCAGTTCACCCTTAAGATGATAGAAATGTTCATTTTCAAAATGATATAAAATGATAATTTTTCATCTAACCCAATATGCTTTTTTCCTCCACTGTAGCATTAAACATGTTCATTTTTCTTTGTTCACAGGCTACAGTTCTTCTGAGCATAGTGCATGTTGAAGGCTTAAATTAAGTCAGACCCTTTAGAACATTGGAATGAATTTACTTTTAACTTCTGACTCAATGTTTTTCTTATTTTCCAAATCAAATCTAACATGTAAAGATACTGTGTAACTTTTGTTTAAGGAATACAATTATAAGAACTGTGTTTGCAAATTGAATATATTTCAGTTTTCATCTGTAAATATGGAATGAATCCAGTGGCAGTGCCTACTCCTTTACTCTTTTAACTGAAATATTATTTTCATCCATCAGCTGTGTTGCTGAAGGTAGTGAAAAGAAAAAAAAGTGAAATTGAGCTGAGATCTTGCTGAAGAATAGCTGTAGAGATTTTTAGACTGTGTTTTCAAAGATTAGAAAATTTGAAACTAAAGCATAGAGCAAGTGAGATTCAGATGGAAGCTCTTACAAGGAGAAGGGTGGAAGATGGCAACTTGCCTACCTTTCTAGTTCTGGTTGGAGGATGCAGATGGAGCTATAATTCTATAACTTCATTTCAGGATTAAGTTCAATGATTACAGATCTCTGCATCTGGGAATGCCAGGGAATCAGTTTTTTAAGTGCATTAGCTTGCTCTTCAGCTTCTTGGAGATTCTGAGTCTCTCTTTCTGGGAAGGACAGAAATAACTGAGGAGCAGCTACCCCTCACCCTGAAGTGGGATTTGGAAGAAACTTAGAATCAGGGTTTATTTACAGGACTAAACTTATCCTATCCTTTCTCCAGTGCATCAGTTCTCTTCCTCCTCTTAAATCCCACTGCCTCACAGTAACTTTGGATTCCTGTGAGACATTTTATTGAATCTGGGAGCATTAACCCCTTAATTTCTTTTCTCCTATGTATACATGAATACAAAGGGAGTGTTATGGGATACATATGCAAAATGGAATATGGTTGAGATTAGTTGAGTAATCTTACCTACACACTTATTTTTATTATTTATGGTTTTAAAGAGATATAATTTAAGCGCTTTCTAGTGCAATTAAAAACATCATATCAGTGTACTCATGTGCACATCTTATAACAGATAAATCTTGGTAGCAGCCCTAATGCTCATTAACCAAGGAATACACACAGGTGGTGTGGCCTTCACCGCTCAGCTATAAAAAAGGCCTCCCACCCACTGTGAAGCTTATGTATTAAGAAAGTGAGAAGAGGGGCAGGGGAAATAGCTCAGTAGAATAAGCGCTTCCCTGGCAAATGCCTGGGCCTGAGTTCAATCCCCCATTCAACCAAAAAAAAAAAAAAAAAAAAAAAAAAAAGAAAGAAAGAATGAGAGAAAGAAAGAAAGGAAAGGAGACTAAATGTTCTGTGGACATTTTATGTAATAAATTCATAAAAATTAAACTGAAGACTTTTTTTTTTTTTTTTTTTTTTTTTCTTGGTGGAACTGGGGATTGAACTCAGGCCTTTGCACTTCTCAGGAAATCCCTTATTTCATTGAGCCATGTTCCCAGCCCTAGGTGGAGACTTTTATAGGTTAAAAAAATGCAACTGCAGACCATACTTATGTGACATTAATCAGATTCACATGTGTAAACATTCTGCTGTTTTCCTTGGGAGATAGCACAGTGGAATAAGTGCTTACCTGGCAAGCATAAGGTCCTGAGTTCAATCCCTAGTACCACCACCAAAACAAAACAAAACAAAACAAAAGAAACATAGTATGTGAGAAGTCAAAAGAGTGAACAAGATCCAAAATGCACAACAGATACTGTGAAATGGGATGAAACTGTTCAAAAGGAAAAAAAATCTGGGATAGGGGAAGAGAAGGGAAAGCAGGAGAAGGAAAAACAGACATATAAAGATAGATGCAGGCCATTATAGGCATGAAAGAAAGGTTTGTGCTAATATTGTTTGGATAAATTTTCATGCCTGTATATTGTATTCTAGTAACTACTTTGAAGATAACAATGTGCAAAACCTTAATTATTGTCATTCTCTTATCTTGTGTTGAAATTTTAGTTTTTCTCTTTAAAAATTTTATCTTTAGAGTAAATCAGTAAGTAGGTGCCTCACCCTCAATGAGAGCTCACCATGTCACCAGAGAGCATCCTTTATAAATCTTGTTGGATGCACATGAATGCACACCATTGCTATATACTAGACTTAATATATGCTGAGATCTTGGCTTCATTTTTTTTTTTTTTTTTGGTGGAACCAGGGATTGAACTCAGGCCCTTGCGCTTGCCAGGGAAGCGCTTATTCCACTGAGCCATCTCCCCAGCCCCTGGCTTCATGTTTTGAAAGAAGCTTCCTAAATATTATCAAACATGCTACCCCGAATTTTTGGCCACAAATGAAATCTACCAGTATTTTTTAAGTTAAGAAAGGTCTGTAAGGTAAATTCTGCACATTGAGATGATAACAAATATTTATTTGAGGCAGTATCTTTTTTATTTTCTGATAAGACATAACTAGGGTGAGATGATATGTCATGACAGTTTGGATGTGTGTTTCTCTGAGGAGGAATAATATTGAACATCTTATCACATATTTGTTGGCCATTAGTAATTCTTCTCTTGAAAAGTGTACATGTCATTTCCTTGTTTTTGATTTGGATTGTTTATTTTCACAATTTTGAGTTCTTAATATATTTTTGGGTTACCAACACTCCAGCAGGTGACTATATGGCATTGCTTTCTCTATCTTATTTAGATTGTATCTTTATTCTGTTTCTTTGCTTGTTTTGAGGAAAGATTTTTAATTCAATGCAATTATATTTGTCAATTTTTACATTTTCTACAACTGCATTTTAAAACTCCTAGAAAACCATTACATATACCAATGCCTTGAAACATTTGTGCTACGTTTCCTTTTAGGAGTTTCAGTGTTTTCTGTCTTACATTTAAATGTTTGATTCTTTTGTATTGGTTTTCATACAGTGTAAGGGACAGGGATAAAATTTCAGAGTTTTGTGTATGAATATTTAGTTCATAAGCCCCACTGATTAAAAATGATATCTCATGAATTATTTTTTGTTCCTTGTTGAAAATAAATTGGCTGTAAATGTTTGTGTTTATTTCTGTAATCTCCGTCTTTCTATTGCTATGTTGTTTCAGTTTCTATTGTCTTAAAAACAGGAATTAAGATGATTTCAACTTTATTCTCTTTGCTCAGAATTTCTGTGGCTATTTAGTGTCTTTGTTTTGATCTATTTTTAATAGTGTTTTGTTTAGATTCGTTGATGATTTTGTTTATATTGCCCAATACCTTTTTATGTGTATTTTTATAAGCTACTCAAATGCCTTATTAATCTATTTTTATCTCCTTTGATATATTTTTGAATAATTCAGCCCTGTGATTTTTTTACTTTGCTCCATTAAGTTTTTGGAAGTTCTTGTCTTATCTTCCCATGTTTCTCTCTCTCTCTCTCTCTCTCTCTCTCTGTTGAGGCCTATGGATTAATATATTTGAAAGTTTTGTTTCTAGCACAGAGACTTCTTTAGTTAATGTTTAATTTACCCTGGGCTTGGATGACCATTGGTTATGCCCTAGGATCCAATCACTTCCTTTTACTGAGATGGGAGGTTGCTGCATATTTGGCCCAGTGCCTAGTTTTCTAGGAAAAGGCTACAGTATTGTTAATGACTTCATAGCAATCCAGATACTGCCAAGAAAATCAGTTGAAAGCAACAGCTGTGTTATCTTGGCTAAAGTGATAAAATCAGCATCAATTATAGCATCAAATACAAAATGTATATTGACAAACAATGAATATTTGCAGAATAATAAAATACTTGTTCACAGGAAAAAAGATATAATAGGAAAGTTCAGACAAACCATATATTGACCTACCACTAAACGGAACTTTAACTCTATTGATAATGGCAGAGAATCTAACAGCAATAGCATAAAGCTAGCTATATCTAGAGATTCCCATAAAGCTTAGAAGTTTTACCCTTGAAGTGAGAAGGGATAGGCAACTAGAGAATGAATAAAATAAAAATTTCATAAATTAATCAGTGGTATATGATAATTTTATTTTATGTCTCAATTTTATTTTACCTTCATTCTAGATTGTATAATTAGGCTATATTACTTGTAGAAACTTTAGGGGTAGGAAAGTGCTTATTCCACTGAGCATCTCCCTGGCCCCAAAGGAACTGAAAACATTGTACAATAGTGATATATGTGTACCTATGTTTATAGCAGCATGACGTGTGATAGCAAAATCTTGGAAACAACCAAGATGTCCGTCACATGAGGAATAGTTGAAAAAGATGTGGTATTTCTATATAATGGAGTATTACTCAGCTATTAAGAATGATAAGCTTGAAGCATTTATACTGAAGTGGATGCCACTTGAACATATACACATATGTGAAACAAACCAGACACACATGTGTAAATATCATATAGTCTCCCTAGCATAACAAGTGAAAAGCAGAAATACAAATGGAAACGTACAACAACAACTAAAAACAATTGAGTCAGATAAGGCAAAGTGAATGGCATATGCTGCAGGATACTAATCAGCTTTTCTTCTGGATGGTTAACAACTTAGGTTCACAGATCAAAATTGGAGAAATAGAAGAGCCACAAGGCCAGCCAACATTTTGGCCCTAGCCTTTCAAGGTCAGCGAAGACTCAGGACATAGGAGAACCTGTACTGCAACATCATGAAACTCAGTTGAGCTCCAAATTTTCTGAACAAGGAGATAATGGAGCCACAGAGGAAAGAGATCAAAGTTCTATAGTGTGCCTGTGGAGAGTCACATGGAGAGAAAACTTTCTCTCAGGCACTCACAGAGAGCAAACTGGTCAAGCATTGGCCGTGACTCATCCACATGGATGACACAGACAAAGGATCTACAAATACGGTACAGGACTACAAGATAAATCCTGAGGGGACTTCACTGACCTCATAAGGAACATAAAGTACATGTGTTGGTATATTGGTCTTGCTCCATCTAGGTCTTAACCATCCAGCAGAAAAAGTATAAAAATGAAGTATACATTGCGGGGCTATAATAATAAGTTAAGCTGTAAATGGCTATGGTCGACAACTACTTTGGATAACTCATTATTGTTGTGGAATGCTGGACTGTGTTGGATTGTGTTGTTAAGTTCAGGCACCTAAAGTAGTTGAATGACAATGGAGTGCCCATGTTTGACAGGTGTAGACAAAGGAAGGGGTATAGAAAGGAAGAATCATGATGTGTGTGTATGGACAGTACAGTTGGGATAGATAATGCTGTCTTTCTACATAATTCTATGAGAGGCAAGATTCGCACTAATGATGGTTGGACAGGATATTATGTTGGCTTCTAGTACTATGGACAACCACTAGGAAAATAACAAGGTAGAAAGTATTAATTATTGAATCTTTGATGTAATTCAAGTATTAAAAATAAGATACGTAAACAGCTATACTCTCTTAATTTACTGATAAGAGACATGTGGTATAATAATGTCTGTAAGTATAATATCATGTATGCAACTTCTATGATACCAAAACATTATGAAAACAGTTTTCAATGTATTCATTTATCAAATCCATCTTGTCAAGGTATCTTAAAACTGTCTCACTGATATTTGTACTTCAATAAAACAAAAATAAAAGTAAAAACAAAATCAAAGAAAAAATACAAAAGAAAAAAAAAGAAACTTTAGGGGTAGATACAGAATATTTGAATTATCTATCAGTGAAATAGGTTAGACATGTCATTAGCACCAGAGTAAACTTTCAAAGGATGAAGTTTGGAGTTTAAGATTCTAGACTTTAGAGCAATTGAAGTCCAAGTTTTCTTGGTGTTGTGGATCGCTGACGAATAATAAAACCTGAATATTCATATTAGAACTTTAGGATCTTGGGCAGGGCAAGTAATTTTGACTAAGTCTTCTCTTAATGAGCCTCAGCCTGCTATGGCTCAGTTGTAATTTTCCTCAACAGGACTATGTACATCCTTTCCCTTCTCATTTGTTTTGCTATTATTAAATTATTCAAATCACAGAAAGTTACAGTGGTTAGCTAACCTTATTTTGTCTTTACTACATCTTAAAATTATCTCTCCTTATTCTGCATTACAGTTACTTGAAAAGTTAATAAGTATTTCACTTGGTTAAAATTAAAACAAGACAAAATCCTTATTCGCTTTTCTTAAGAAGCACATTTTCTGAAACTGAGTGGAAAATATATGTATGAAAATATAAATTTTGCATTACTTTTGTTCAGTTTGGAAAATAAGGATCAGAATAGGATTGACATAATAAAATATCTACATCTGAGTCTTTTAGTGAAGAACTTTTGATAAAACAAAGTGTGTGGTGAAGAGTTTTTTATTTGGGGCAGTCGGTTTTTATACATTGTATAAGTATAAAATGTTTATAATTTTAAATATAGAAAAAGATTTTACTGTGTGTGTTGAGGGAGGTAGAACTACCATGATTATGTGTTAACATAAAGAAAAATTTCAGACACAGATTATGTAAAGGCAGTTAAAAAGGAGAAATATATAGTATCCTATAAGAGCTTCAGAACTTAAAAGAAATATTTTGAATGTTTCATCACAAAGAAATGGTAAGTATTTGAAAGACAGTTTTGTTTCACCTGATTTAAACATTATGCAATGTATGCATATATAAAGACATCACATAGTATCAGGACAATGATATGTATAATTTTTGTCTTTATGGTAATAAATGTAACCTAATTTATATAAAAGCATGTGTAAGAGATGTGTGTGTGTGTGTGTGTGTGTGTGTGTGTGTGTGTATGTGTGTGTATGTGTGTGTTGTGTGTGAATTAGAGTGAGGGAGATTAATGTTCTCTGCACATTCAAGCCATTAAAATGGATGGTGTTTTAGAAGGAAGAATTTGTTGAGGTAAGCAACAAAAGAGGACATTGAAACATAGCTGAGACCTCATGTGTCATCACCTATATCATGTCAGAGGAGCAAGGAAGGCAAGGAGGGGTACAGCAGGCAGAAGAGAAGATGTAGAAATACTTCACAAAATTAATGAAGAAATGAACAACAGGGAATTGTGAATATATAAAAGTTACACACAGAAACTGAGATGAAGCAGAGCTCAGTGAAAGACAGAAGGTACCTGAGCAAGGAAACAGTATTTATGTAGCCATGAAGACAAAAATAAGACCGTAGGGGGCACAGGAATGATTGTACAGGGAGGCTGCGGTGTGCATATGCAGAATGCTTGTGGAGGAAACCTAGATATCTGATCTGGTCCCTTCTTAGCTCCATCAGAGAATAAGGGCTTTGAAAATGCACCTTGAGCTGATTGCTTTTGTTATCACAGCACGTGAACATCACACCTATTCCATGATTGGCTGTTTTTTTTACCCTTAGGATAGAATGCAGTATGGTTTTGGTTTATAGTTATGGATCTGTATAAACCAAAATAATAAAGTGAGGCCTTTTCCTCATATATTTGTATGTATTCATTTAAAATTTTGTGTAAGCAGTACTACATCAATACACAGATGGTAAACCATAAAAATAACAGTTTTGAAAGTTGAGATGAAAAATGCACAAATTTCTGTCATTTTCTCCCCATATGTCAATGGGCTTTAAAAGGTTCACTTTGATATATACTCTCCATTTAGATACTATTAAATTTAAGAACATGGTTGACATAGAGTTACACTCCATAATATCCAAACATACCTGGATACTTATGTTTAAATATTTAAACTTAATTTAAATTGTGCATAAACAGCCAAACATAATAATTTCTATTGAGAATTTTTTTGTTTGTTTGTTTTTGGTGGAACCAGGGATTGAACTAAGACCCTTGAACTTCCCAGGGAAGCACATATTCTACTGAGCCATCTGCCCGGCCCATCTACTGAGAATGTTGACTCCATGTAAATCTTACATGCTTACTATTAATATTCTTCAAATATTTATTTCTTCATCTTGGCAACCCGACTCTTATTTATGGTGTCAAAAGTACTGGTTACTATTTTATTTCCTACACATGTGTACAGGAGAACCACCACCTGCTTTCTTCATCTTGGAATATTCTGAAAGTCTCAAAAATCTGAGACATGGGTCCATTTCAACTTACTGCAATCATGAGTGAGAGAGCCAATTTTCATTATAGTTTTTATATGAAAATATGCACTGTCTTGAGCAAGTTACTTTTCTGAGTTTCATTTTCTTTTTGTGTAGAATGGTGATGACATCTAATGCCCTGGTTGTTGTAAGAATTCACTGAGATAACATGTAACAATGGCTACTAGTTTTAAAAATAATATAAAAGATTCTAATGTTACTTGCCTTGTAGTTATTTGTAAGACTATTTCTTTTCAGAGGACTGTCCCGAGACTTGCCCGGAAATGGTTGCATTTTTCTCTATATCACTAGGGCCTGATATGGTGACATATTTTATCATCATTAAATTAAATAGTATGTAAATGATAAAATATTTATGTATGCTAGAAGCTTAAAGAACAAAAAAGAAAGCATAGTGGCTGAGTTTGAGAAATAAAACAGTCACAGTATTTCTTATGTTGTGTCTTCATTGGACATGGCAATTAAAAGTTTACTTTGTTCTGAGGTAGAAGATGCTAGGAGATGGCAGATTATGGTGGCAGCATGGGAGGCAGAAAACCAACCCACACATGGAGATGAAAGTTACTGGGCAGGGGAGATGGCTCAGTGGAATAAGCGCTTCCCTGGCAAGCACAAGGGCCTGAGTTCAATCCCTGGTTCAGCAAAAAAAAAAAAGAAAGTTACCAGTATATGATTTTTAACATTTCCCAACCCTACCTACAGTAAAATTTTTCATGTCCCTGAGCAATATGTTTGAAAATCAAGTATACTCCTAGTGACTTTTTAGTTCTAAATTATTCAGGTTTAAATTCTTGTATCTCTATGTTTAGTTTCTCTATGAAACTTTTATCCAGTTTCAAATACCGTTTGCTGCTTTGTGCCAGGTGCTGTATCTACTTTCTTCCTATTTTCCCTTTCAATAAGACAGTGTCACTTTCATGGAAGCCTGCTATTTCCAAAGTATACTAAATATGTTTTTGCTTTAATAGTTCCCAAAGATTCATGGAAAGAAAGAATAGGGAAGGAATCACCAATTACAAAGTGATAATTCAAAAGAAATATTTTTAAAAAACTGTTTAAGATGCCCTTGAATTAATAACTTAAAATAACATTAATTCTGAAGTCTTCCTACAACTATATACAGTACATGATCTTCATAAATTTTTTTGAAATCTTTTCCCTCATTCTTTTCCAAAGCTTTGTAACTCATCTTTGTAATGTCCTCAGGGACCCAGCAAATTTTGGAAGAGAGGAGTTTAAAGAAGTTGCAATCTGGCAGCAATTTTATACTTAGATTTTAAAGATTTGTGTCTCGTATTTTTTCTGTAGTCCCTTGTTCTCCCAGATTGTCCATTCTGCCCTCAGGGTTGAACAATGAATCCACCTTTTTACGGTGTGATTGAATTCCCATACTAATAATAAGTTCTGTCAGTTGTATTTAATTTTAAATGTGTTGAAATATGACACTGATTTGACTGGTGTGTCCAATTAAAGCACATTAGTGAAAAATAAAGTGACTTATAATGTATTTAAGTGAATATGAAAATTTTATAATCTCATTGCTCTAAGAAGACATTATTAGCAGCTGAATGCATTTCCCAAATCTTTGTCTGTACATATTCTTTTTTACAATTAACAATAAATTCTGTACACAGTGTTTTTATTTTAATTGATATTAATCTCTGCAGATAGTGGTTTTATAATTTTCATTTAATGTTTCATGCTGATCATTTTCATATCTTCATACACTTCTTGTAAATGCAGTATTTTAATGCAACATGACATTTAACTGCAATTTCTCCAATAGGTACAATATTGAAATTGTTTATTTTCGTATGATTTTATGCATGTCTGTTATACATGTATTTATTTCAACAATTCTATTTCTATTCAGAGAGCTTCAGATATCCTTTATCTGTTGAAAGAAAATTTTAAACTCATTTTTCATCATGTGTCAAATTATAGTTTCTGCAATAGTACAAAAATAATGTTTTCACCTTCATCTATGGAAAAATGTTCTTTTAAAATATTTGTTTATTTTACATGAAAAACTCTCAGTTGTCTTGTAACACAGAACACAAGTTAACAAAGTTTGTATGGGCCATCACAGATCTGCAATATCTTGGAATGTTTTGAAAATATTTCTTCTTTCTTCTAAACAGTTGTTGGTCTCTCTGCTAGCTGTGGTAGATTACAGGCAATGGGATATAAAAATTTCTTCTTACGTTTCCAGATTAATGAAATCTTTGGAGAGATAATGGTGACAGGGTCCTCAGGTGTCTTTCCCACAACACCCTCGTATAACTCTGTCCCTGATCTGCTTGGTTCTAACTCCATAGATGATGGGGTTGAGCATGGGGGGCACCAGCAGGTAGACATTAGCAAACATGATGTGCACCAACTGGGGCACATGGTGGCCAAAACGGTGGGTTAGAAAGGTGAAAAGGGCTGGGATATACAGGGCCAGGATGACGCAGATGTGCAAAGCACACGTGCCAAAGGCCTTGAAGCGAGCCTCACCTGAGGGCAGCTGCAGCACAGCTCTCAGAATCATCACATATGATACACTGATGACAACAATATCAAATCCACCCACAGAAAAGGCCACAAACAGCCCATAGGCCCGGTTGACCCTGGTATCAGCACACAGCAACTTCAGCACAGCCATGTGCTCGCAGTAGGACTGGGGAATGACCCTGCTGGGGCAGAAGGGCATCCTGGAGATCATGATGCAGAAGGGACTCACCAACAATATCCCTCTCACCACTATGAGCATCCCTAGTTTGATCACCATCGATGTGGTCAGAATACTGGAGTGCCGCAGTGGGAAGCAGATGGCCACATAGCGGTCCAGAGCCATAGCCATGAGCACCCCAGACTCCACAGAAGCAAAGGCATGGATGAAGAACACCTGGATGAGGCAGGCATGAAACTCAATCTCATGAGCATGAGACCAGAGAATGGAGAGCATTGTAGGCTGGGTAGAGGAGGACAGAACTAGGTCAGATATGGCCAGCATGGCTAGAAAGAGGTACATGGGTTCATGAAGGGTGGATTCAACTCGGATTATGTGTAAGATTATGATATTTCCAACAACAGCCACAACATACATGATACAGAACAAAAAGGCAATCCAAAACTGGGAATTCTCCAGACCTGGGATTCCTAGCAGGGTGAAGGATGCAGGGTGAGAAGAGCTATTCCTTGATGCAAGCATACATGTAGTAATATTATATTCTTTGTTTCCAACACAAACTATTCTCTGCAGAGAAGAATCAAAACAATTATTGACATTTTTATTTGTAAATCTTTTGAATTTATGATTTATACAACATTTTGAGTTAATATTAAGCCTGATGAAACAAATTATTTTTATAAATATAAAAATTTAAGGCTGGGGAGATGGATCTGTAGAATAAGTGCTTGCCTGGCAAATGGAAGGACCTGAGTTCAATGCCCAGTTCTGCCAAAAGAAAAATTTGCCATGAAAAAGGTGCTAGCAAGTTTTAAATTTCACATTTATGGAATTCAAAATGAGGTAGACTATTGTGACTTAAAGTGGAATTATTTCTTGAAAATTAACCTTTATTTTGAAGGCAAAATCTGCTAAGGGGTACATTTCCTGATGCTGTACTAGTGGGTTTTGATCTTCCATTCTTCGCAGTGAACAACTGGCTGATCAAACTTTATTGTATGTCTTTACTGTCTCTGTTAAGTCCCTTGGACAACATTTTAAGGCAGGAAGCTCGGGTGAATTAAGGGATCAGAGCAATTTAGTGATATTAAATTATCTTTGATTCTAAACAGCTGCCATTAGCCCTGGGGCTTGAATATAACTGCTGGATTACCTGTACACTTGTAATTACATATATTGCCTTCAGTGCGTGTGTCCTCTTAGATTAGAGATCAGCAAATGTCTCTGTAGAAGAGACATTTTTACTTTATGTGGCATCAATTACTTTTTGTAACTTATCAATTTAAGGGTTGTGGTCCAAAGAAGCCATAATCAATTCACAAGTGCATGTGTGTGGCTGTTTTTCCATAAGGCTTTCTTTACCACAAGAGGCTCAAGCTAGGTTTGTTCTATGGTCTATAATTTACCAAATATTATCTTAGATTATAATATTTCATGTGGTCAGTTGTGAACTCTATGCCATCCCTTTATCTCTGTACTTGGTAGAGAGGGATTTAACAAACACTTTCTTAATATCATTATTCTGTGGTAATGAACTTACTGATTGACTATATCCTAACATGTCTCAACAGGGCTAGCTTAACTCTAATTTGAACCATGGCACAACATGACCATATCCTTTCTTGTAGCACTGGTTGCTCTATGGCCAGTGAATCCTTATGTGTACTGTCTGGTGTGTACCTGCTGTGTATGAGTTTTCTCCACTCACATGAGAAATTTTGTATTTCTTTAGTACATGTTTTTATTACATGATGATTGCATTCATCATGGGAAGTTGGTACATAGCATGTTTTCTTTCTTTTTCCATCTCCTTTTCTTTCACCCTGGTCTGCTTCCCTTAGACAAAAAGATCTATCTGTTTCTTGTTTTCTCCATTCTTTAATTCCTGTGATGACTGGAACCTGCTTCAGGGTCAGTGGTACATAAGTAATTTACTTTTTATTCAGTGCTTTACTCTCAGTTGTTCTTTGCCTTTGTTTAAAAGCCTATGTTCTTAACTTGCTCATAATGGAAGCCACTAAGTAACAAGGTACACTTTCTTAAGTCATCTCTGGGAACTAACAAATGTTCCATTTAACTATACAGAGTGGCTCCTGAAAATAATTTCTCCAAAATCCCCAATAGGTCTAGCCTCTCTCTAATCGCCCTTAGATTTATAACAGTATGGAAAAAAAGGCTCCAAGTTTCTAATTCGCTCTCCACAGTGCAAAGTTTACCATACTCCAGGAGATGATATTTATAGGACTGCTTAAAATAAATGTTGTTAGCAAAGTATGTGGAGAATTTTAAAAAAGATTTTGTTTTACTGTTTCTATTGTACCTTTATTCTTTCAGATTCTTATACTAGGGAGACAATCTGATATTTACACACGTGGCTTTGACTTATTTCACTTATATGTATATCCCATAGTTGCATCCACTTACCTTTAAAGACCTCAAGTTTATCTTTCTTTATAGCTGAGTAACACTCCATTGCATAAAAATATCACATCTTTTTTTATCCAGTTCTGAGGTGATGGACATTTGGATTGTTTCCAAGACTTAGCTATGACAAATTGTGCTGCTATACACATGGGTGCCCACATATCACTAAAATCTAAAGTTGAAAAAGCTAAACACTGAAAAATTGTTTCTATTTTCTGATTTAAGGATTTATTAAAGAATTACTGTTATCTTTTCCTGTTCTTTCAGCATCTAATAAAATTCACACTACTTAAGAAAAATGTTTTGTGCTTTGTCTACTTCTGTCTCTTCCTCGCATGGCTCTCAAACCATGTCACTCTTACTTGCTGGGAATGCAGTGTCAAAAGTGTCACAGCACTTGAAAAAGTGCATTAGACACCATTTTCCCAGTAAAAGATACCAGTAGAAGTTCTGATCAAGGTAAAATTTTGTAGTATGCTTACTAATCTCTGAGTATCTGTGAAACTGATTGCTATTTTCTGAGAATCAATATTACCATTTTTTTTGGCAGAACAGGAGATTGAACTCAGGCCCTTGCATTTACCAGGGAAGTGCTTATTCCACTGAGCCACCTCCCTGGCCCCAATATTACCAATTTTTAAAGTTGTTCATACACAAGAAAATCATCTCATCTTCAGTTTACCAAGAGAATGATAGAGTTCATAATAGTTAAATGATACAGCCCTTAGGACACACTGAATTTGTCTTAGGAGCCACAGCTCTAGTAGGCACACTTCAGTATTTGCTGAATTAAAAGTAGTTTGGTTAGGTTCACCAGAAATGCTTACTGTATCATAAAAAAGGGAGATGTTAAGGAGGTTTGAACAACTGGGCACTGACTTATAACCAGGCCTGGATTTGGGCTCAGTTCCTATTTCACTGAAATGGGAACTGAAATGGTTCCAGGCATCCCTGGGGATACGATGCTTTCTATGGCATAGGTCTTTACTGTTTTCTATACATGAGCCTTACTGGTGAACTCACCTGCTCTACCCACCTTTTGGAGTATGGTAACTCTCCCTCCATCCACGTTTCTACCATCTACATTGCTGGAATTCTTTCAAAAATTCCTTTCCTCTTTTCTCCATTCATAACCAAACCTTATCAATTAATTTTTATGGGAAAGAGTTCTCCCATTGCGAGAGGCTGCTCAGCCTTTCCCACTCATTCTGTTAGCTCCCATTCCCCTTTCTTGAGCCAGCTTTGGAACAGCAGAGTATCACACGTGTTCAGGTCTAGATCTGGAAGCAAGGCTCTTGGTTCCTCTGTTTCTTTTTGTTCTTTCCCATTGTCTCCTGGATTCAAGCACCCTCCTTCTCAGAAATTTCCTTACCTGTTTCACTGCACAAATAAGGCTCCAAGTCATGGAAATCAGATAGAAATTAGACAAATGGTTGGTTATTTTCGATCAGTGTGATGTTTTCAGTATGGATAGTCAGTTGATCAGGTTGCCATTGAACTTAAGAATGAAACTGTGCATTCCCTAAGTGAGAGGGAAAAAGGACCACGTAATTTCACACTTTGCTCCATGCGTCCTCTTCTGCTCCATGATCCAAAGTGTTCTTTTTTCTCTAGTCTGAAATTAGAACTTTTGTGAACATAGTGCATGCCAAAAGCTGAAATTAAACCACATCCTTCTTAACAACTGGATGACTTCATTTTTAACTTCTCACTAAATTACTGCTTCCCCCAGATGAAGTCTAATATATAAAGTGACTATGCAGCTTTGCTTTGAGGACATTTAGTTACAGGAGCTAAGCTCTCACATGGAGCAGAGCTCAGCTTTCATTTGTGAACATGGTTTTGAATCCAGCCATGATACCAACAGGTTCTGTTGGACTTCCCGCATTCTGCTCATTATATGGAAATAGTTACGTTCCAGTATTTTTTCGTGTTGTACAAGTCTCTACAGAGATGAATGACAAAATGGTCTCAGACCTTGATAAAAATAATCTCAGGAAAAGTTAGATTGTTTTGTTGCTTTCAGATACCTAAAGTAGAGCACTTGGGGTCAGATGTGCACTCCTTCCTGGAGGAGCTGTGCATAAAAGCAGCTTGCCTACTTTCTCAGTCTCCCTCAAAGACACAGTGATCTTCAGTTTCTTTTCCTCCTGACCTGAGAGCAAAGTGTAGATTGCATGGATATCTTACCGGGAGCTCCCATAGAGTCAGGCCTTTCTGCATAGAGCCGTGACTCCCAGCTTCTTAGAGATTCTCTGAGCCCATTGTTTCCTGTAAAGAGCAGAGAGGCCTAATGCACAGAATGACTCACTCTGAAATCTGCTTTTATCTTTGATGAAATCAAGCATGATCATCAACAGTTTTAAAAAAGCTCAAGAATGATAGAGAGCTCAGATCAGCATCTATTTGAAGAACCAAGCTTCTCCTGTCCTTTCCATAATGCTTTAATTCTCTCCTCCCTCCCTCCTCCTTCCTTCTACCCTGAGTTCTCACCATCTCCCTCAGAGACCAGGTTAATGAAGTAGGAAGCAGTAACCCTCAACCTTCTGTGTACATGGATGTGAAGACAGAACTTCAAATATGTGTGTAATAAGGTTGTTGTTGGGATATAATGGCCATCAACAATTTATATCTGCACATTGCTGTCCTTGATGTAGCTGATATCAGCATACAGAGTTAGTCAAGAAGAAAATTCAACACATTAGCTGTTATTTTCATAAAACTGATGGAAATTTTTAGTACAATCACCTCAGCCACCCTGTGTATATACTTGCATATACTTTCCCCTGCCTTTTTTCCCTTGTTTTTTTCTTTTCTCTCAACTTCACTGTTTAATCCTTAAGTTCCATTTTTTTTCCATTTTACTATACGTGTTATCTTTTATTTCTTCTTTTGACTTCTTACACTTGTGAAACAATACAGCATTTAAACATATGGGGGGTCTGGTTTGTTTCACTTATGAGGTTTCTTCAAAGCAAGCAGCAATATATAATCATATGTCCAGTCTTACGTATCTGTTATTCTGAGCAACAGATTTGATGATAAAAATAGATACTATATCAACCCATTGTTAATCAGTTATTCTTGTTTTGAAAATCTGTAACACATGTACTGTTGTATGTTACCCTGTTTCTGTCTTTGTTTCTAATTTTTTTTGTTCTTGATTTTGTTTTAACTTTTCAAAATAAAGTAAAATAAAATAAATTAATTAATTAAATTAAAAAAAATGGTACCAAGGCCCTGGTGAGAATAAATGAATAAATAAATGAAAAGGAATAAATTGATATGAAAGTTGCAAAAGAAATTTATACTTTCTTTAAAAGTACATTCAAATTTTAAGTGCAAACAAAAAAAATTTTCATTATATAGTGTATACCTCTGTTACATATAAGTATCTATGTGCAAGTAGTGTGTGCTTGAGGAGTGAGTGGACAACTGTTTGGTTTCTCAGAAGTTACTGAGGTAACTTCTGAGACCTCACACTGCTGAGTAGGGGATTATCCAGAGAGAGGAAATTCTGATTAAGGTCCTCTTATTAAGCCTTTCTAACTTAAAACTAACAGACACTATAATTCCTTTCTTTCAGTCCTTCTAAGGGCCTGCATGGTATTTTCTTATTTCTTTTAAACACCCCTGATGATTAAAAAATATTCTTTTGCTTAATTCATTTTAATGAGAAAAAAAGATAAAACAACAATGAAACAGTTTCAAAACAGGTTAGTAGGACAGTTACAATACTTAATATATTGCATATTGTTGTCTTCATAGTGGTTATTCAGAGGATAAGACCCAGACATGGTGTCTTGTCTAAATGATATTAGTACAAACCTTTCCTCTCATTGAACTAAGAGAAAGTAGCTGTATAGCTATTCTTACTATCATATATATAATTTTTCACAACAAAATGGTCCTTTGTTTACTTCACCCATTTTTGTTTAGTTTTCTCAGAGATGTGTATTCTATTGCTGTTAGAGAAGCTGTAGTTGAAGAAGTCTTTAAGGACCTTTTCATACTTGATGCCAGTCTAAAAATGATTGTAGGTACTTGAATTCAGCAAAATCACTCAATATAGTCCAGCAGTCCATAATATTAGTGAATTATCAGTACAACTGGCAATTATCTGAAGTTATTGACTTGAGCCTTTTATAGCTCAGCATATTAATGTAGCTTTACTTTTTATACCTCATGGTTACATTTTTCTGCTGTATGGTTAAGACCAAGTTAAAGTGAGACCTATATAACTAAAAATGTATTTTTTCCTATCTGATAAGGTCAGTCAAATCCCCTCAGGATATATCGTGGAAAAATGTACAGCACCTTGTGGATATTTTGCCAGTGAAAAATACTCTCTTTAAGGGCCAGCCAGATAGCTCAGCAGACTAAAGTGCCTGCTCGGGCAGACACAGGGATCAAGGTTAGATTCTCAGCCTGCTGTGCTAGCCCCAACCCTGGGGTGCACTGAAACAGCAATTGAGACTGGGTGCAGTGGCCCATACCTGTAAACCCAGCACTTGGGAGGCTGGAAACAGAAGAATCACTACAAGTCCGATCTGTGTAATGAGATCCAATAGACCCTGCTCTAAATACATAAAAATAAAAAAAAATCCTATTTAAAAAGCATTTTGATGAGATGTTAAAAGAAAATGAGAACATTAAGAACACGAAGAAAAATTAATTCATGGAATACAGAGCAGTAAGTTTCCAGAATATATACCTCACAAAATACAAGGCACCCATATAAGTATTTAAGGGGAAAAAAATTCCACAAACATTGCCAGGTTCATATGCTTGTCTTCCATTGTGATAGTTATATTCACAAAGTGTATGTTTTATTTTGGATATCAGCGTAATAAAATCAGGGCTACTATTTTTACAAGTCCAGCAAATACTCAGGATTTTATAATGTTACAGATTACTTTGACATTATATATTGACATTTTGTTTTTTATCTCTGAATGAAGTATTTTTTTCCTCTGTTGATTATTTAACTTGGGTTGTGATGTGCTCTGCAAAATGAACTCAACAAAATGTAACTATACATTTCTAATTCTAATTTGATATTCCAAAAAATGCTTCATATAAAGATCACCAAAAATGTATATGTCAGGGAAAGAAGTACATACAAGTATTTTAATACTAAATTTATTGAGATAGCATGACATTAATACAAGTTAACTTTGGCTTCTACAATTACAACAGGTACTGAAAGTGGTGGTCATGGGCTGCAGAGGTAGCTCAGTGATCTGAGCTCCTGCCTAGGCAAGCTGAAGGACTCAGGTTTGATTCCTGGTACTGTGTACCATGCTGGCCTGACCCTGGTGTGCTAAGCAGGCCACAGAGTCCAGGTGTGTTGGCACATGCCTATAATCCCAGAGCTGGGGAGGCTGAAACAGGAGGATCACTATGAGTTCAAGCTGTGTAGTGAGATCCTATATCAAATACATAAAAAATTGTTTTAAAAAGTGGTGGTCATTATCTTCTAGATATTGATTAGTAATGTGAACTGTTGAAGTATATATACTTATTTTGTGGACCCTGTATGTCAAAATGTTTAGCATCTGCATTCCGTGTAGACAAAATGTGAAAATAACCCAAATAGCTATTAATTAGAAAAAGGAAAAATTACTAAATTTATTTAATAGAATGAAATTCATTAAGGAGAAAAAAGAAAAATATATGGAAAGAAAATTACGCATAGAAATAGTATTTTGGAATTTTAAAGCATCAACAAAAAGATCAAAATCTGGTGTTCTAAATAAAGTTTTATTCTTTTTTAAATTTTTGTTCTTAAAAGAGACTATAAAGTAATATTAAAACAGAAAGATTACAAATGATGCAGAATATTCCCGAACAAAATATGAATTTTTCAGTGTTTGTTACATTGCATAGTGCTGTCTTTATATTTGTCGTTCATATTACCAGATATATATGTGAAAAATCAGAAAAAGAAAGAAATACATATATGAAATTAAGAAGAGAAAAAGTCAAAGAATTGACAAAAGGAGAAAAAACAAGTCAAGCAGCGATTGCTCCTTTCCACAGACCAGCAGAAATACACAGTACAGTTGTCCAAACCATCCTGCTTCCATACATAGATCTATCTCTTTCCCTCACTTCTCCTGTCCTTCACCTTAACTCAGGAGTTCCTCCCTTTTGAACATGGTCATTTCCTTTTTCCTTCAGATTTTATTTTGTCTTTCAGGTTCTTGCACGTAGGAGACAAAGAGATCTTTGCACATGCAAGTCTGATTTGTTTCACTTAAAGAGTATGCTCTCTAGTTGCATGGGTTTTATTCTTGCAGACTCAGTTGTATATCAGTAGAGTTTTCTAATAGCTTCTATATGAAAGGTTGTTCTAAGGGTTAATAGGTTTAAACAATTGTATCTAAAAAAGTTTTATAGTTTAGTCTAATATAATGGACAATGTTATTTCCTCCATAGCCAGCAAGAAAAGATAGCAGTTTTATTTAATGTGTTAAATAAAAGTGGAATTCCTCTTCATAAATATTTTAAACATAATCATTGCATAGTCAATCTAACTATTCAATATAATAGGGAAAAAAAAGACTATACACAAACAAATACACAAAATTATAATTTAGGCACGTTTCCTTGAATCAAAAAATTTAGACTATATACTTCAGTAAATGAAATAAGTCTGTAATAGATCCCACCTTTAATAATAAAATACAAATTAAATTTACTCAAGGATGTACATAAAATAATCACAGGAATTAATCAATCTAAGATGTAAAGAGGAGCTCAGGACCCATTCCAGACCTAATGGACCAGTATAGGATTTTCAATAAAATCCCTCAGATACCAAAATGCTCATCATATTTTTTACTTATTTATTATGAACAAAACACCATAAATTGTTAGCTAACTCATAAAGAAAGCTTATCTTTTTTGTGAGAAAAAAAAATACTTTGAATTAAAGAAAGAAAAAAAGTTGCTGCAAAATATTGTTTAAAATAATTTTTAAAAATTGATTTAACTGTAGGCCACTTTTGAATCATAATGAAAGGAATTTTCATAATTTTCATTGGGTGAATGGTACCTTTTCTAGTGAGAAATGATTGAGTGACATAAACAAACTATGTGACATTCTTTTTTAAAGCCTGTCATATATTCTGTATTAAAAATGTTTAATTGTATGTCAAGATTTGTTTGCCTTTCTAACTGGAATGATCTAAGAATAATATAAATCATATCTATAAGATTGAATGTCAATACAGAAGTGCAGATATACAGGAAATATTATTCCCAAATGGCTAGAAGTTAGATATGCGCAGTATGTGTCCCTCAAAACTGAAGAATGAACTCTAAGAAACAATCAAGGTTAAGAATAGCAAAGATTTATTGAGAGATTACTCCTGAGAGACATGAGGGGTCCCAGAAGTGGGTTGTCATGAAGACCCTTTGTCAGGGGTAATCTATCCAGCAAAGTCACAATGTGGGTACAATGTGGGTCAAAATACAATCAATCTATCGGATTACACTTAGCTAGTATTGATCCAATAGAGAAATGAGGCACATAGCAAGGGTATGTGGAAAGAACCAAGGCATTTGGGGGAAGGAATAGGTCCAGATGCTCTCTGCTCATCCACCTAGGAGATTAGGTCCAGATGTTCTGGTCACCCACCTGTGTGATTAATGACTATCTAGACTTTTTAATTTTTTTTTTATTTTTTTATTTTTTATTTTTGTTTTATTGAAGTAAAAATATCAATGAGACAGTTTTAAGATACCTTGACAAGATGGATTTGATAAGTTAATACATTGTAAACTGTTTTCATAATGTTTTGGTATCATAGAAGGTGCATACATGATATTATATTTAGAGACAATATTATACCGTATGTCTCTTATCAGTAAATAGAGTGTAGCTCTTTGTGTATCTTACTTTTTATACCTGAATTACATCAAAGATTCAATAATTAATACTTTCTACCTTGTTATTTTCCTAGTGGTCGTCCATAGTACTAGAAGCTGACATAATATCCTGTCCAACCACCATTAGTGCAAATCTTGCCTCTCATAGAATTATGTAGAAGCACAGCGTTGTCTATCTCAACTGTACTGTCTATACACACACATCATGATTCTTCCTTTCTATACCCCTTCCTTTGTCTACACCTGTCAGAGATGGGCACTCCATTGTCATTCAACTAACTTAGGTGCTTGAACTCAACAACACAGTCCAGCATTCCACAACAATAGTGAGTTATCTGAAGAAGTTGTCGACCATAGCCATTTACAGCTCAACTTAATATTATGGCCCCACGATGTATACTTCATTTTTATACTTTTCTGCTGGATGGTTAAGACCTAGATAGAGCAAGGCCAGTATACCAACACATGTACTTTATGTTTCTTATGAGGACAGTGAAGTCCCTTCAGGGTTTATCTTGTAGTCCTGTACCTTATTCTGTAGATCCTTTGTCTGTATCATCCATGTGGATGAGTTATGGCCAATGTTTGACCAGTTTACTCTCTGTGAGAGCCTGAGAGAAAGTTTTCTCTCCATGTGACTCTCCCCAGGCACACTGTAGAACTTCGATCTCTTTCCTCTGTGGCTCCATAATCTCCTTGTTCAGAAAATTTGGAGCTCAACTGAGTTTCATGATGTTGCATTACAGGTTCTCCTATGTCCTGAGTCTTTGCTGACCATGAAAGGCTAGGGCCAAAATGTTGGCTGGCCTTGTGGCTCTTCTATTTCTCCAATTTTGACCTGTGAACTTAGGTTGTTAACCATCCAGAAGAAAAGCTGATTAGTATCCTGCAGCATATGCCATTTGCTTTGCCCTATCTGACTCAATTGTTTTTAGTTGTTGTTGTACGTTTCCATTTGTATTTCTGCTTTTCGCTTGTTATACTAGGGGGACTATACGATATTTACACATGTGTGTCTGGTTTATTTCACTTCTGAGTATATGTTCAAGTGGCATCCACTTCAGTATAAATGCTTGTTGACTTTATTAGACCAGGTGATACCAACACAGGACAATCTTAAGTTGTTTACTTCTCAGGAAGGTATTAGGTCTGATCTTTCTATCTTTGTCTTCAGGCATGCTCCACAGTTCTGGTGTAATTCATCATTTTACATGACTTTATTCAGGGCCATCCTTATATGACTGCCTATTAACTTCAGTCTAAGTTAGTTGCATATAATAGTATGATGCTCTACAAATATGAGTTTAGGAAAGGAGGAAGGAGAGTAGAAATGAAGTATAAGGTCATTTATTCTTTGAATTTTGCGTATCAGTAAATGGACTTTTAATTCCATGAACACTAACAGAAAATGCTCAAGTGCCTTAGCTATAAAGGAAACGTAAATCAAAACTATAATATGTTTTTGTTACTTTTATCAAAAGACCAGAAAATAATAAAGTATTTCTGGAGTGGGAATAAAATAAAAGGCTTGTACACTGTTGACTTGAATGCAAACTAGCATAGCTATTATGAGGCACAGTATGGAATGTCCTCAATAAACTAAAAATAGTTCTAGAACATGACCCAGTATTGCAGTTCTGGGTTAGAATGTGAAATCAGCATGCCAGAGAGAGTTCCATATCCAAGTGCATTGTGGCACTATTCACAGTAGCTAAAATTTGGAGGAAACTTGGGTGCCAATCAGGATATGAACAGATAAAAAAAAATGTGGTGTGCATATACATTGGAGTACCTTTCCACCGGAAAGAATAATGATATCCTCCAATTTGTAGCAATATGGACCAAGGTAGATGTTTGGGGAAATAAGCTAGATAGAGAGACAGAAACAACATGTTCTATCTCATCTGTGATTCCCAAAAATGTGCATTTGAATGTAGAACAATGATGACTGGAGGCTGAAAATGTGAAGATGTGGGTGGACAAAGCAAGCCATAAAGCAGAGTTAGAAGATTAAGTTTGAGGGCTATGCAGCACAGTGAGATGGTTCTCAGGCCTGATAAGCTTGTAGGTATTCAATGGAGATCTGCAAAAGAGGAGGGGAAGACTCCAAGCAACAAGACAATTTTTAAGGACAGGGTGCTACTTTAAAAAATGTAATGATTTAATAATTTAGTGATCTGATCAGTACCCATGCTAACTTAGCCCACTTAAACCCTATTAGATGTAAAATTAATTGAGACAATTCAAAGATATTATATCAAAAACAATTCTAACGGAGACATAAATATGGTTTTGACTTGCTTTAGTGCTGTGTGAGTAGCTCCATGGGAAATTCTAGTTGCCTCAATGTGGAGTCTCAAGGGTCTCCTGAGAACAAGGTGAGGTTGCATGGTGTGTTCTTCATAAAGGGTCAGGTTCAGGAAGTGAGAAGGGCACTTCTCTGTCTGCTGAGAGCCAGGTAAGAAACCAGGATCACACAAACGAAGCCCAAAATATTGATGAGGGTGAAGCTATAGGGAAGTGAATGGGCAGATAAACAGGAATGGAGCATGCAGACCCAAAGAGACTCAAAGAAACCTTTCAGAGGGGAAAGATCACAGATCAGAGGCAGAAGCAGAAATACCGGGAAGAGACATTCAGAGCACCTGGGTCAAACTGGAGATTGTGGGAAGTGAGATATCATCATGAAATTTATAACAAATATTTATTTCTTGATGAAAATATCAAAGCCAGTTATGTCAGGAAATGCAGTAGAATTTTGGTGACTTTGTGGGGTTCTAAATGGGACACATTATATGTTTCATTTCTGCTTTACTTACTCTTTCAATCTGGGTGGTTTATAGATCCTATTTGTCAGTAAGCAAGCTTTGCAAGTCTTTGCATTTGGTATCGGCTCTACTTTCTTACAGGATCCTCATGTTCTGAGTTCTTTCCTGGCTGTCTTAACAGTGATTACTGTATTTATTTTGAAAGGTATACTTCAAGTGTATCTTGACAGTTACCTTAGAAGTAACTGGAAATATTTCCAAAATGAGGGATATTTTATAGTGCAAAGTTTACATGTTGTGGCACCACAAGTGGGGAGTCAGGTACCATGACCTGACTGGCATTGGAAGAAGACTTCAGTCTTCAGTTCCAGACTAATTCTTCCTAATATTTACCACTTTTTATGCTCAAAGCCTCTGAGGCCTCAGGAATGTTTAATTAGTGTTGTAGCTTAAAATTTCTTAACTCTCATCCTATGAAGAAAATTCAGAACATCACCAAAAGAATAATAGATACACACTATGATTTAACTTAGATGCAAGGATAGCATCTTCATATATTTGGGGGTTTTGGTATGGGATGAGATCTATGTTTCAAGTGATCTCTAGCAGGTTGCAATGTGTAGACATTATTCATGAGTGGTAATCCAGCCCAGCCATTATACTGAGTTTGTTTTAAAAGCAAACAAGGTGGGCCAAGGAGATAGTGTCTGCCTGGGAGGCATAAGGCTCTGAGATCAATCTCTGGTAAAAAAAAAAAAAAGGCCAACAAGTTGTCAGCAATACATGGAGTAAATAAATATGTTCTAAAGCAAATAGCCAAGACCAGAACCCCAAGTTTGTGGACCTTGCTTCATCACCAAAATGGGGAGGATTGTGACTCTGGTGACATTTTCTCATCTTGTTACTTTTAACTTTATTTACTTATATCTTATGCAATCAACAGTGGTAATGTTTAGATATTTTACACAATGACTTTAATCCTTAGTCCTAAATGTATTTCCTTTATTAATTCTGATATCATGAGGTGTATTTTGCCTTGAAATTTGCAATTCAAATGCCAGGTTGTATAGAATAGGAATGGTTAATATATATTTTTAAAAAAGTTTTAGAGGTGTTGGAGGTATATCTCAGTTTTATAGCATGTACTGGTGTGCTGAACAGGTGTGAGGCCTGGAGTTCAATCTCTGGCACCTCAAAAATGTCTGATCTACAATTTTAGATTTAAAGGGCTGGGGAGATAGCTTAGTAGAATAAGTGCCTGCCTGGCAAGAATTAAAATAGTATGACCAGTTTGCTCTCTGTGAGACCCTGAGAGAAGGTTTTCTCTCCATGTGACTCTTCCCAGGCACACTAAACTGGTCAAGCATTGGCCGTGACTCATCCACATGGATGACACAGACAAAGGATCTACAGAATAATGTATACGACTACAAGATAAACCCTGAAGGGACTTCACTGACCACATAAGAAACATAAAGTACATGTGTTGGTGTATAAGTCTTGCTCTATCTAGGTCTTAACCATCCAGTAGAAAAGTATAAAAATGAAGTATACATCGCGGGGCCATAATAATAAGTTGAGCTTTAAATGGCTATGGTCGACAACTTCTTTGAATAGCTCACTATTGTTGTCCAGTGCTGGACTGTGTTGGATTGTGGTGTCGAGTCCAAGCACCTAAGTTAGTTGAATGACAACGGAGTGCCCACCTTTGACAGGTGTAGACAAAGGAAGGTGTATAGAAAGAAAAAAAATAATGATGTGTGTGTATAGACAGTACAGTTGGGATAGATAACGCTGTGCTTCTACATAATCCTATGAGAGGCAAGATTTGCACTGATGGTGGTTAGACAGGATATTATGTAGGCTTCTAGTACTATGGTCATCCACTAGGAAAATAATTATTGAAGTTTTGATATAATTCAGGTATAAAAAATAATATAAGTAAACAGCTACACTCTTAATTTACTGATAAGAGAAATCTACTATAATAATGTCTATAAGTATAATATCATGTATGCACCTTGTACGATACCAAAACAGTATGAAAACAGTTTGCAATGTATTAATTTATCGAATCTGTCTTAAGTTGTCTTAAAACTGTCTGATTGATATTTGTACTTCAATAAAATAAAAGATAAATTTAAAAAAGTATGAAATTAAATTTTGATGTTATAGGATATGTTATTCTTTTTTATTGCTCTCAATATTACGCTAAATGTATTTGCATGATTATAATATGTGTTTAGTGTATAGTTTATGATTCATCTGTCATTCTCAAAATTTCTCTAGTGCTACTGATCAACAATGTATCATTTAATCAGAAAATTCACATCTGTTCAGTACAGACTCATCCTATAGCTAGCAGAAGAATTAAAGAATAGAAGTGCTTTCTTACATCACTTAGTAGATTGTTACAGACTTTCGTTAGCCATGTAGCACAAACTTATTATGACAATACATTTTATACTTTTTGAAAACAATGAAATGCAATTGCTTAAGCAGGCACTTAGTTGGCTGAGCTATCTTGTTCCCCCAATACCCTTACTTTCATAAAATTTTTCCAGTGGTAAATTTTGTAAACAGGACTATCTATGAATTTTTGGTATTTATCTGTCTTACTGCTCAGATAAATAAATTTAGGGGCTTATAACCAATTCTTTTGGGTTTTCTTCTGAAAAAAAAAACAAGTAGAATATAAATGCAGATATTTACTTTTTTCAAATTTTTTTCCTTTTTTTTTTCATATTTGCTAATACCATTAAATAGTGGTTGTGTTGGTAGATGTGTTACAGTGTCACTCAAGACAGTAGATTGCTAGTGAGCATGTTTTGTTAGATCTTAGGACAGTAATTTTCATTAGGAAAAATTCTTTTTATTAAGAATTTTATCTTGAAGTTTCATTCAACTTTATCAATTTTTCTCCTCATTTTAGGAAGTCATATTTTCTTTCTTTTGTCTCATTAGTATAGACACATCATTCATTGATTTATTAATTTAATAATTATTTTCATTTATAAAACATAATCTTCCATGTAAAAATGTAATTTGAAGGTTTAATATCTCACTGATTATTTATTATGTTTATAAATGTTTTCTGAGTAATTACATTAATAACTTTCTGCTCTACATGCTCTAGAATAGGGATTTTTAGCCTTAACTCTATAGATATTTTGGGGCTGGATAATTCTTTGTTCACTGTGAAGAGTTGTTTTATGAATTATGTGGTGTTTGGTGATATCTTTAACCCTACTGTCTAGATGTCAGTAAAACTTCCTCTCCAGCTATGACAACTTGAAATGTCGCCAGATAACCCCTGGGTGAGGGACAAAATTCCTTTTCTTCTATATTAGATGATTTTGTAAACAATAGAAATGCCTTTTTATTTTGTCCTTCTGCTAATCTTCTTAAAGTGAAGATAATATTGTTTGCTATATTTTTTACCAAGTGAGTCCTTGGTAAGAGAATTCATACTTTTGGATCCAGTTTTTGTCAGTTTCTGCCATCATGATCTAGCTGTGGGTCCACTGGATGAGTATCAGAGGTATTGAGGTGAACGGATACCCATATGTAGATATATTCTACCTTTTTCTTGATTTCCTCCATTAGAGAGGGTTCTGTTGGCAAGAATAAACAGCCGGTTGTCTGAAATTTCTTAGAAAAAGCCCTTTATTGGCAGATAGCAATGAAGCAAGGGCAGTCATTTTTCCCAGGGGACTAGATAACTATTAATTCTAAGAAAGATTTACTGAAGCTAAGAAAAGTAAGAGAATATAAATAAGATGTGGGTTCCCACCAGAGTGCTAGAGTGGATTAGTTACAGAAGCTGCAGAATTCGAAAGCTTTCTACTCTTAGCTTGGAATAAGGCAGCCAGGAGTCTGGCATGTTCTGGAGAATCACAGTAAATATCCCTAGGGAACCATAATGTTTTCTAATATAAACATCACAATTTATAGAGACCTTGCCTATGCCTTTTAGGAGGCTGAGGGTAAAACACCTCACAGATTATACACTTTAGGGGATTAAGTAACATTTGTGGAGGAGTTGTGGCTGCAAAAATTAGGGACCCATTTGTAAATAAGGATACTCCTGTGAAAGATGTAGGGTATGTTTTTGTATTTTCATGGTAAATGCAATTGAAAAAGTTATCTTTTAAAATACATATGTATGATAATAAGCTATCATCTTAGCTGCTATAATTAGCTATCTATGTATAGATAGCTATGATAATTTTGTTACTAATTTCTATTAGTTAATTGAAAATAACAGTGTGCATTTATATAGCTTGATTGATCTTACATGCTTGTATCTGGTTCTATTTTCATTTATTATTTATTTATTTATTTGAGGTATCAGGGATCGAATCAGGACGTTGTGCTTTTCAGGCAAGTACTTACTCCCCTGAGCTATTTTTCCGGCCCACATACCTGCATCTGGTAGTATAAACAACTACTTTAAAAATAAGAAAATGCAACATAATAAGCTTTGTTGATTTCCTATCATCTTTTTTTAAGTTCTGCATCATTTTTATTATCTTTAAAATAAATAAATAATAAAATTAGCAGTAGGAATATGAACAAATACTCCATCAGTCCAAATAGCACATATTGCAGTATTTTTAATTAAATTTGAAGACCAGTTTAGAGATAAGTAAATATTATGAAGAAGTTGTTTAGGTTGACTGTTCATATTTCCTTATATAAAATAGTTATATTATTTCTGGTCACCTAAGACTGAACTGTATTAAGGATATCTCACAATTCAGAGATACTTTTCATTTATTTCTTGAATGTTATTTTAAACCTCACAGCAGCTAAACAGAGACTCATCGGTGATGTTTCTTCCCAATACTTCAGAGGTCGAAGTCTCCACATTTCTGTTGATTGGACTCCCTGGGCTTGAGCACATGCATGTTTGGATCTCAATCCCCATCTGCCTCATGTACCTCATGGCCATCCTGGGCAGCTGTACCATTCTCTGCATCATCAGAATAGAGACAACCCTACATGAGCCCATGTACTACTTCCTCTCCATGCTGGCCTTGTCTGGCCTGGGCCTATCTTTCTCCTCCATCCCTACCATACTAAGACTATTCTTGTTCAACACTATGGGGATTTCCACTGATGCGTGCATTGCCCAGGAATTCTTTATCCATGGATTCACAGACATGGAATCTTCAGTGCTCCTGATCATGTCCTTTGATTGTTTTGTAGCCATCCGCCATCCTCTGAGATATAGCTCTATCCTCACGGGTTCCAGGGTTATGCAAATTGGGCTAGCATTTGCTGTTAAAAGCATTCTACTAGTGCTTCCTCTGTCTTTTATATTAAAGAGACTCAGATACTGTAACAAATGCTTATTATCACATTCCTACTGCCTCCATCAGGATGTCATGAAGCTGGCCTGCTCAGACAACAGGGTTAACTTTTACTATGGGCTATTTGTTGCCTTCTGCATGATGTCAGACAGCGTGTTCATTGCTGTCTCTTATGCGTTCATACTGAAAACAGTGTTGGGCATTGCATCCCACGGGGAGCGGCTCAAAGCTCTTAACACCTGTGTGTCTCACATCTCTGCTGTGCTCCTCTTCTATGTGCCCATCATCACCTTGGCCACCATGCATCGCTTTGCTAAGCGTAAGTCTCCTTTAGCTTTGATTCTGATAGCAGACGCTTTCTTGCTGGTACCACCATTGATGAATCCCATCGTGTACTGTGTAAAAACTTGGCAGATTAGAGTAAAAGTCCTGGAAAAGCTGGGTCTGAAGTCTAAGTGATGGCACAAAAGTGAAAGTTTCCTTTTTTCTCTGAAATAGCTATCTTGGGAAGTAGACAGTGTTTAAACCAAAAAAGAGGTTGTTCCTTCAGTTTCATAGTAGTTAAATAAGCATCAATAATTAGCCTATTAGCTTTGAATTTTGAGAAGTGGCTTATATTTCATAAAGACTATCTGAATCATTTTGTCATTATTTTAATTACTAAAGTTATTTATCCTCTAGAATAAGAACGAGGTGTAAAAGCCCCAAGGCTATTCTAAGGTAGAACTAAAAAGTGTGGGCATGAACTGTCACTAAGAGGGCCCTGAAAGTTTCGAGAAGCACTTAGTATCTGCAAATATTTGCCTTCTCTCATTTAAATCCTTCCTGTGTTACATAACCATCTTGTTTATATAAATGTATGGGTGGGCCCCTGCCATATTTCCTAACTTTTCTCCTTTCTCTCTCTTTGTTGTTTAATCCTTAAGTTCTCGCTTTCCTTGTAACTGTGTTATACCTTCCAATTTTTGTTTCTTCTTTTTAGTTCTTACACTAGGGAGACAATATAATATCACACATGTGGGTCTGGTTTATTTCATCTATGTGTATAGCTTCAAGTTGCATCCATTTACATATGAAGGCTTTGAATTTATTTTTCTTTATACCTGAGTAATACTCCACTGTGTAAAAACACATCTTTTTTTTGTTGTTGCTGTTGTGAAAAAAGAAAAAAAAAATATATATATATATATATATACACAAGAGAGTTAGGATAGATATACAATTACTTTCTCTTAGTTCATTGAGAATAAAAGTTTATACTAATATTGTTTAGATAAGATATCACATGGGGGGCTGGCCAAATAGCTCAGTAGATTAAAACAGGAGCCGGGGCCAGGGGTTCAATCCCTGGGCCTGCCGTGCTGGCCTTACCCCTGGCATGCACTGAGACACATCCAATTGAGACTGTAATCGCAGCTCTTGGGAGGCTGTAAACAGGTGGATCACTACAAGTCTGATCTAGTAGTGAAACCCTGAACACCTTGTAGACCTTTTCCTAAAAATGCAAAAAAAAAAAAAAAGATATCATGTCTGCATCTTGTACTCTGAATAACTACTATGAAAACAACAATATACAATGTATTAATTACTGTAATCATTCTACTAACCTATTTTGAAACTGTTTCATTACTATTTTATCTTTTTTCTCATTAAAATGAATTTTAAAAAAATAAAATAAAATAAGTAAATCTTTCCTGTGATTTACATTAAACTTTCTAAGTGTCTGAACTTGTCTGAGTGTGTTCTTTGTTACTAAAAGTGTAGCCATTGACATTGTGTAAGTGGCAAAAATACCACATACTGTTACAAGTTTGGGAGTCTATCTTCATTTTAGCAAGATTTCAGGGAATTGGCATAAATATTAACATTCAATAAATAGTTTCCTAGTCAATGTGAAGGGAAAAAGATGTGGTGTTTTTATACAATGGAGTATTACTCAGCTATAAAGAAAAACTCAAAGCCTTTGTATATAAGTGGATGCAACTTGAAGCTATACTCATGAATGAAATAAGACTACATCATTTGTTTAGGCTAATTTTAGATGAAGTCACTTTTCAGGGAAGGAAATATAAAAGAGGATTGTAGAAGGTATAAGTGGTCGGGGTTAACTATAACATTAAGCTTCTCACCACAACGATATTGTGAATAACTACAGGGCAATAGAGGTGAGTTATTTTTGAAACTTCACAGCCAAATAATTTGTACATAGTGTAAAATAATATTTATATATTTTATTACTTTAACAACGGAAATAGGGCCAGCCAAATAGCCGAGCAGATTAAAGCACCTGTAAGCAGGAATAGGGGCCAGAGAGTAGATCCCTTGGCCTGCTGTGCTGGCCCCACCCTTTGGACATGCTGAGATGGCAATTGAGGCTGGGTGTGGTGGTGCGTGGCTATAATCTCAGCTCTTGGGAGGCTGTAAATGGGTGGACCACTAGAGTCCAATCTAGTTGTGAGACCCTGAACACTCTGTAGACCCTTCCCTAAAATACAAACAAACAAACAATGGAAATATGTGAGCATACTAGACCTATATTGCCACAGGGAAACATCCAGTAGGAATCTACTGAAAATTGACTGACCTGTTAGTGAACACAGTACCCAAAACTTACTGCTTGTTCCATTTATTTTGTATCTGTCTGGATTCCCCAGGAAGTTGAACTTATGATCCCTGTTTCTGTCTCTAGTTTTCTCTCTTTTCTGCTCTCTCTCTCTTTCTCTCTGTCTCTCTCTCTTATCTCTCTCTCTGTCTCTCTCTCTCTCCCATCTCTTTCTCTCCTCTCTCCCAATCACACACATATATGTGTGTGCATGCGCGCGTGCGCGCGCGCACACACACACACACACACACACAAAGAGAGAGAAATTAAATTTGCTTGCTAGTCTGGATGGCTTTGTCCATCCTTCAGACCAATCCAGAACCCAGATTTTATAGAACATTTTTAGAATCTTCAGTTTCTTCCAACTGTTACGTATCACTGTTAAATCTTGTTCACAGCAGCAAATTCCTTGTTAATATGCCCAGCCTCCAGTGTGCTATTAAAGAGAAAATTTCCCCAACGTATTAGTAGATTGATACAGAGTAATTTTTCAAGGAAAGCATGGTGTCCTTCTCAGGCCAGAGGTAATAGTGCCAAGGATTGTACACTTTGTGGTTTTGACAAAAGTGCTGTGAATTTGGCCGGTGCCCAGGAGACAGTAGGAACTGGGAGTAAGTAGCTGAAGTTCTGCTGTGAAAGAAAGTGTTCTTGAAAGAAAGAAAGAAGAAAGAAAGGAAGAAAGAAAGAACAAAAACAACAAAAAGGAAGTGTTCTTTTGAAAGAAAGAAAGACAAGAAGTGTTCTCTCTTCCACGGTTTAGTAGAGTAATAAAAATGAGGGGGCAGTCAAATGTGATAGGTTTTAGCTTAGTGTCACTGATTCATAAAAATCAATTTCAAATACTTTCCAGAGGCCCCAAGTTTTAATTTTTCTGCTTAAAAGTGAGGTAGTAGGAACTTTTAATGCAAATTAAATATTCATTGTGTTTCAATATAGCTATTGCTATTTGCATTATTGATTCTGAATAACCATCATTTATTGAATATGTGAAAATGTATATATATATATATTTTTTTCCATTTATTTTTATTTTATTAAAATACAAATGTCAATCAGACAGTTTCAAGACACCTTACCATACAGAGTCGATGAATTAATACATTGCAAACTGTTTTCATAACGTTTTGGTACTGTACAAGGTGCATACATGAAATTATATTTACAGGTTTTTTTTATAGCTCAATTATATCAAAGATTCAATAATTATTTACCTAGTGGATGACCATAGCCCTAAAAGCCGACATAATATCCTGTCCAACCACCATTAGTGCAGATCTTGCCTCTCATAGAATTATGTAGAAGCACAGCGTTATCTATCCCAACTGTACTGTCTATACACACACAGGATGATTTTGGAACCTGGTTCACTCCATCTTCATTGTCCCTGTGAGACAGAGGACAAAAGGGGTGGTGAGGTGAGAATGCAAGTTGAGCTTACTTCATTCTTTCTCCAGTGCTTGTCTGGAAATCAGGACGGAGGCAGGCAGGGGAGGTGTGGGGAAGCAGGGCTTCTCTCCGTGCTCGTGTGTGCTCCTGCTGGGTGAGCTGGTCCTCCAGCATTTTTTTTTTTAAAGAACAGAGGCTTTGTTTAAGGCAGATGTGAAGATAAGTGCTGCCCCTGTAATGTCTTCACTGATTTGGGGGATTCTTAAATACATGGGCTGTTAAATGGAGATACTAAGTCATGTAATTGCTTTAGTAAAAAAAAAAAAAAAAAAAAACATACACTTCAGGGATCAAGAGATTGCTCAGTGTAATAAGCGCTTCCCTGGCAAATGCAAGGGCCTGAGTTCAATACCTAGTTCCACCAAAAACAAACAAACAAAACAGCAGCAACAACAACAAAACCCCATACAGCTCAAAGGGAAGGTTGGCACAATCAAGGAGCATCTCCTAACATATCTTTGCTCTTGTTTTGAACTATGTTGATCCAGTTTGCTTCTTTCCCTTTTTTTATTTGGCAGAACTGGGGATTGAACTCAGGCCCTTGTGCTTGCCAGGGAAGCGATTATTCCCACTGAACCACCTCCCTGGCCCTGCTTTTTTCCCTTTAAAATGCATCATTATCTAATCACAAGAAGACAAAGATATTTTTAACATCCAAATTTTTATTAATTCATTAAAAATGGTCATTGTGTTTTATCAGTGGATGCTGAAAATGTTTGATGGAAGTTAGTAGATAGGCCTACTAAAATTTAATAAAATTGGATTATAAATTATTCAAATGTTTATAGGGTTTACTCAGAAATCTTTCAGCAAAACATAATTTAAAAAAATAAAAATGCAGTTTTTATTAAAAGTAGAAACAAAATTAGAATGTTTATCTAATGTAATTAGATAAAGCATCTTATTTTTTCTTTTTCTTTTTTTGGGGGGGAAGGGTCTACAGGGTATTCAGGGTCTCACTACCAGATCAGACTTTTAGTAATCTGCCTGTTTACAGCCTCCTAAGAGCTGGGATTATAGGTGCATGTCACCATGCCCAGTCTCAATTGCCCTCTCAGCATGCCCAAGGGTGGGACCGGCATAGCAGGCCTGGAGATTGAACCCCTAGCCCCTGCCCTTGCTTGCAGGTGCTTTAATCCGCTGAGCTATTTGGCCAGCCCTTCAATTTTTTATTTTGAAGAAAAGAAAAATAAATAATATAGACAACATTATAAAGTTTCAGAATAAGATTGTAGGGGAATAACTATCATTAGTACATAAGATATTATTTGATGAAAAAATGTTTTAATGATAGATGACAAGTGTTTTATTTGTAAAAGCAACAAAAACTATAAATGTATACACTACATAAAAGTAAATTTGGTTTAAGAGTTTTTTAAACAATATGACAATGACATTGTTAAAAGGCATGCATCATACGTTCTTGTGAAAAATTATTAGTGGTTATTCCACCAATATAATTATTAGAAATCTTAAACTTTTACTTATTTAATTAAAATGGTATTGAGAGTGCTGCCTACCATAGTTTTTAACTAAACCATACTATGGAGTTATTTAACATCCAAATTATTATTAATTCATTAAAAATGGTCATTGTGATAAAAGATTAGTGATATCATAATTAAAGGATCTGTAAAGCAAAATCCGTAAGTACACACATATGTGTGTATTCATGTGCATAAACATACATAAATGTGTGTTTAAAAGATAATATACATAATATTTATCTCAGAATAAAAGAATGAATTTTACAGATAATTCTCTCAGTATGTATTTGTGATTACTGCAATTATATTACTATTGATTAATATAATTTTGATCTTTGAGAGAGAAAGACTTAAAAGTAAAAACTATTATAGTTATTTTAGACACATTTACAAATTCATCTATTCAGAGGCAGGGTCTCACAGGTTAGTTCAGGTTGGCCTTGGACTGGTGATATAGCCTAGGCTAGTGTTGAACTTCTTGACCTCCTGAAGCGAGACTGCAGCACATCCATCTTAACTTTACACGGAATTACAAGAGAGTGTATGTGGAACATAGAGATCAAAATATTGGTGATGATGGTGATCATGATTTTCTCATGCTAGAGACTGAACCAGGGCCTTATGCATGCTGATCTATATACGTAGCTCAAGCTTATTTATTTGTTTATTTATTTGATATGGGCCTGGCTGCACACTTCAGCTCATAGTGACCCTCCTGCCTCAGCCTCCGCAATGCTGGGATTACAGGTGTGCACCACCGAGGTTGGTTTCAGGAGTGGCACGGTGCATCCGGGGTTCTAGAGCCAGCATGGCATGTGGTACCTTGCACTTGCCAGTCAGGTGCTTAAAGTGTCCAGCTATCTTCATAGCCCAAGCATACTTTTTTTTTTTTTTGTCTTTTTGAGACAGGGTCTCGCTATGCAGTTCAGGCTGGCTTTAAGCTCACTTTGTAGCTCAGGCTGGTCTCGAACTCACAACAATCCTCCTGCCTCAGCCTCCTGAGTGCTGGGATTACAGGCATGCGCCACCACGCCCGGCTACTTTTTTTTTTTTTTTTAAAGCAACACATAAAACACAAAAATTATAATGGAAAATAAGTGAGTGAATTTAATTATGTCATGTTATCTCTACTTGCTTGAGAGTTGGCTGATAAGACCAAATACAGTTAGAACGGGAATTGCCTAAAATTAAGATTTCTTGAAAAGTTATATTTAAATAACAAACAGTCCAATAGAAAAATAGATGAAGTTTATTTTAACAAATTCCTCAGGGAAGAAAAATCAAAATAATTCCTAGACACATATGAAACATTCACTTTCAGTATTAGGGAAATAAAAAATGAAGTAGAACAAGATCATCATTAATCCAACTGATGAAAGATTTAGACCACCAAAGCAGTCAAATGATGGATGTGCGAATAAAAGACACTTCTCTAAAGTGCCACAGTATGAATTAATATGGTTTTTTGTGAAAGGAAACTTAGAATTTTGAAAAATGTGCAGGATTCATGAAATGGAGATCATTCTTTTTCTTAATTTTATTGAGTAATAAATAGCAATGAGATAGTTTCAAAACCAGTTAGTAGGACAGTTTCAATAATTAACACATTGCATATTGTTGCCTTCTTAGTGATTATTCATAGCACAGGATGCAGACATGATATTTATATTGGTCTTAATCATCCAGCAGAAAAGTATAAAAGTGAGGTATAAAACGTAAAGCCATATTAATATGCTGAGCTCTAAAAGGCTCAAGTCAACAACTTCTGACATTGGTAGTCCTATGGAAAACCCACTACTATTATGGACTACTGTACTATATTGGATTATTTTGCTGAATTCAGGCACTTCCAATATTTAAATGGCAACGGAACAGCCATCTCTGACAAAACTAAACAAAGAGATCATTCTTAAAACATAATAACATCAATATAAGTGGGAAACTACTGAAGAATATTTAAGACCTTAGTTGGGATGGTTTAAAAATACTCATTAATAGAAAACAGTTGAATAAAATATATTTTACCCAATCAAATATTAAGTAGTAATTTCAGTGAATTAGACTCATACTAACTGACATGGAAGGATTTTAACTATAAGAAAATCCAGGTGCAGAACTTGCCAGCCAGAACACTGCCGCTGTTTTCAATGGTCGCATTTGATGTGATGCGCACTGCTCATTAGGTGGGCAGAGAATCCACTGACCTAGGCTGCTCTGACTTGGTATGTCTGCTCAGGATTCCTGGTGTGGATCTTGCTTAGGCATGGACCATATGTCTTGTTGTGGAGAACAGGCTAGAAGCAAAACCTACTGTGGAAAAAGCAGAGCCTACCATGGAACCTATTGTGGAAAAAATACTTCAGCACAAGATCAAAATCTACTGAAAAAACTTTGAAACTCCTTTTTTTTAATTGAACCCATTACCATCCAAAAAAGCATCATGAAGGCTTTCTTTCAGAAACAAGTAATATGTGTATGCTCAAAGTCGTGGTAAAGGCAAGTTTGGTGTGCCAGCTCTGATCTTTATTATGTAGGTGTGGAGGTATGATGTTGTAACTACCAGGAAGTAAAGGTTAATATCGGAAGTCTTAAGAAATCAATAGTCTTATATTTTCGAGTGTACGTATATAAAACATTATATTTATTAATGTCCACCAAAAAGGTGATTCTGATTAAGTGTGGAAAATGTCATGTAAAGTGATGTATATTTACTCCATTTTTGTGAGTTACATGAAATATTAACAATAAATGTGCATGTATTCAAAAATTCAACTAACATTTTAAAACTAATGGAATTGAGATGTGTTATTTATATGTACCCACGACACACAGGGAGTGTAAACATTATGTACTATACATGCGTACAGACCTCAAGGAAGATGATCAAGAGAGGGGGGAGATGATGTATGAAGCAGATGAGCAGAGGGAAAGGGGGAGAAACAGGAATGATGATATGCCAAGTACAGGCCCCAGCTCCGCACAGGGATGCACACACGATGTGCTGCGCACATGTACTAATAAGCTAAATTAAACTAAACATTTAAAGTATAAAAATATCTATGTTCTTCCTTTTTCCTTTAAATGAACTGTATCTTGGTTTGAAGACCAAAAATGAGAAGAAGGATGCAGTTTCCTCTTTCATTTCATCCCTAAGGATCAGTCAGAATACTGCTTCTTGTTTTTTTTTTATTTCCATTTTTATTTTTATTTATTTATTTATTAATTGAAGAACAAATAGCAATGAGACAGTCTCAAGACAAATTAACAGGACAGATTCGATAAATTAATACATTGCAAACTGTTTTTGTAATGTTTTGGTATCATACAAAGTGCATACATGATATTACACTTACACCTTCACAAGAAGCAGTATTCGTAATCTGCAACTATAATAAGAACGCTGCTTCTTGTGAAGGTGCACTACATGGGAGAGTCATTCTTCTAGCTGAGCAGGACACTACCGTCTTCTCTTCCTTGGGCTGTGTCCGTATTTAACTCCTCTACCCTCTCCAGTGATTAAGTTATAGATGTTGCAAGGGAATGCACAGCCATACACTTGGATGGCTGTGACAAATGTAGAGTCTGATGCTTTGTATATCATTGGCATGTAGTGTGATAGTGTGTGTGTGTGTGTGTGTGTGTGTGTATGATTCCCTTGAACTCTTTGCATTGAAGTACACATGCACCTTTCTAAGAACAAGTATATAGATTCAGGTATAGGCGACTGTTTCCCTGAATGGCTTTCATGTGTTATGAACTGAGGTCTCAGTCATGGAAGCCCTTGCAGCGGGCACCCTCTGCACCACATGTACAGAAGCATCGCTCTCATGGAGCGCAGCTCACTTTCCTGCGCTGCAGGTGCTTGAGTATCTTCTCTCTTATCTCCTTCATCTTGACACTGTAGAGGACAGGGTTTATCAGGGAGGGCAGCAGGAAGTGGACATAGGAGAGAAGAGTGTGTGCGGGCTGAGGGAGCGGCAGCTTGAGCCAGTTGACCAAGGCTAGGAGAATCATAGGGCTGTAGAAGAGGAGCACAGCAGAGAGGTGAGCGGCACAGGTCTGAGCAGCCTTCCAGCGATCCTCACTGGGCGCCACACTATGCAGTGCCCTGGCAATCAGGCCGTAGGAGAAGAAAATAAGCAGGGGGTCTATAGCCATAGCTGACAGGACCACTACAAGGCTGTAGAATGTGCCCCAAGCTCCTGGGCAAGCCAGACGAGCCATATCCGGATGCAGGCAATAAGAATGAGTCAGAACCTGTGGGTGGCAGTACGGCATGTGGGCCAGGAGAAAGGGCAAGGGCAGGTGGATACCCAGGCATCGGAAAGCAATGGCTAAACCGATTCTGCTGACCACACCATTGGTGAGGATTGCAGGGTAGTGGAGTGGGCGGCAGATGGCCAGTGCCCTGTCAAAGGCCATGGCCAGCAAGACAGAGGATTCCATGACAGAAAAGACATGGACAAAGAACATCTGTAAGAGGCAGGCTGAGGCAGGAATAGCTCGAATATTAGCAAGGGCCAGGCCCAGCAAGGTGGGCATTAGGGATGTGGTCAAACCAACATCAGATATACTGAGCAGGAAGAGGAAGAAATGCATTGGACGATGAAGTGAGGGCTCTAGGGCAATGATCCAAAGGATAGTGCCATTGCCCACAGCAGAGAGGAGGTAGAGAGTGGCCAGAGGTATTGTCCACCAGGATGGTGCAGCCGATAGGCCCGGCATGCCCACCAGCAGGAAGGTGGGAGCCATTGTGGTGCTGCTGTTGGGAGTGGCCTGGGTGAGAAGTGTTGACATAGTTCAGCATCATAACTTGAGCTCTGGAACCTGAAAGTTGATTAAAGATGTTTACTTACTCCTGTGACGTATTTACATGATGATTTCTATAATAACCTGATTCTCCTCTCTCCTCTCCATCATACATATGCAGACACATTCCTTCCCTATGAACAAATACAACCTTTCTAAATGTTATACCATATACATCCTTGACTTGGAGCTTTTTCTGCAAGTCATAGGTCTCTTTCTTTCCCAGAACTGTTTGTCCATAGTCTATTAATCCTGTTTCTCTCTGTGGTGTTTTTCATTAATTTAACTCTTTTCTTACCTAACAAATATTAGAGGAAAATTCTATATTACCAAATTCTCTCCACACCATGCAATCTGTATTCTGAGTTACATTTGATCCCACTGTAATTGTTCTCTTTAAAATGTCTTGGTGCCTTATTCCTAATTACTGATGGATCATTGCTTGGACTTTTTTCTTTGCCTCAGTAGTCTCTTCCATTGTCATGATAACAACTAAAGTCTATAAAATGAGGAAGCAAAAATGCATCCCCATGCCCTTGTATACTTATTTCACCTTGGAATTCTCTATTTGAATGTCCTCCATGTATTTTAAATTTAAATAACGTAAATAAGATCTTTGCATATGCATTTTAAAGCATCTCCTACTTCCTCAGAAGGCAGTTGTGGGGAAATTACAATGACTGAAAAAAAAAGGAAGACATCTTGTCTACCCAGGTCAGTTGATGGCATTAACACTGAGTGAGATTGCCCAAAGCAAAGCCTCAGAAATAGCTAGACTACTCATATAATATTCAAATACTTCTCTAATTTCAGGATTGGATGCTCAGTTAAGTCATTTCCCCAACTAAATGCTTACTGCCCAAGGGTTGCAATCCTTTTAGTGGCCAGCCACTGGTCAGCAGCCACTAGGGCATAGAAGGGCATTCTGTCTGAAAGGAAGTGAACCAGACAGTGAGAGGAACTAAATGAAGACACAAAGAGTGCTGAAATTAGTAAATAGGTAAATGCCAAGGCCTCCATAAATGTGTTTTGATAAGTGTCCTTAAATTTACTCATACACACATACACATACAGATGTTTCTTGACTATTGATGATGTTATTCTAATAATGTTATCATAAGATGGAAAGGAAAAGAAAAAGGGAGGAGGAGGGAGAGAGGAAGAGAGAAAGAGGAGGGAGGGAGAGGTCAGGGAGAGAGAAAGGAAGCGAGAGGGAGGGAGGGATGGGGAGAGATTGTAATGTCTTTGACCAGAAACCTAAGTTTTTCAGTAATATGAATGTGGAACACCCTGGAAGAGCAGGAAGGGAAGGTGTGCTGGGTTCCTAAGGAAGCTCTTCTCTGCAGAGGGTCCTAGGATGCTGGTACATTCAGCTTCTGCCTGCACCCACTCCCTCACCTTGTCCAGCTGTGCCCACTGAGGCACAATGGGCAGTCCTTGACCCATTCTCACCACCAGCAGGGAGAGAACTAGATTTCTATCTGGCCCAGCAAACCAGATTCAGAGTCCTAGAGAGCCTGATGAAGCTTTGAGGATAGAGGAAAAGTTCTCTTCAGCTACCTCTTTGGAAGGGCCATATGTACCATTCAGGACCTACCAAGACTCCCTTCCTGCTGTTGCTGCTGAACCCAGGATCCTGACCCCTGTACCTTTCCATCTGGGTCCCAAGGCTTACTCTAAAGCCAGCATACTGTCCCATCCCAGGAAAGCCACCTCCCTCTTGCTGGGCTTGTTTAGATGCTGTGCTAGCTCATCTTCCAGACCTGAAGGGATTCTCTGGCACACCCACTTTGTTCTATGCTCCAATATTCTCAGATTAGACCAGCTAGGATTTGTGTCTGGCTCAGGTGTGGCCTTTCATTCTCTGGACATTATGGGGATCCCAATACATCACATAAGTCCACTCAAGGAACAAAATTGGTCTCAGCTCTGTGTACTGAGATGTGGCTCTCATCTTTCCCTTGGGGCTGCTGGCTGCTGGGCCCTTGGCTCTTCTCCCTGTGCCTGGGCTTGGAACTAGAGCATCCGAGTTCCTGGGTTTCTGTCAGAAGAAAGGTCCTGATGTACATTATATATTTTACAGATCATTTCTGCTCAGCAACTGGGTGTGTTTGACATAAAGTAAAGCAGAAAGGGGGTTTGGGACCAGTTTCTGTTAAAACAGCCAATGAGGCTTTTGCAGGGTTATTTCAATCACTACATGAAAACTTTCATATTAGACAAGTTCATCTATTACTAGAATTTTAGAATTTCCCCCACATACAAATAATAAGTATGAAACAAGCCTATTCATACTGATATTGATATACTAGTAATTAATAAGAATACACACACACCACAGATATATGCATTCCCAAATATCACACATTACACACATTTATCTAAATTCATACACTGAAACATATGCAGTCATACATATAAAATGTTTGTAGTTATAGACAGAAATATTTCAGATATAGAACTATATAAAATTCAAGCAAAAATGCACCTTTCATTCAGGTCACATTTAAAGAAGCAAAATTATTATTCCTATTAGTCCACTTTAAGTTCTAAGACTCAGACTGCTTTTTAACCTTTCAAAAATTGAAGCAACTTTTTGAGAGGGCTCTTTTTCTTCTTTCCTGTCCTTCTAGGCTCAGGAATGGGAGCTTTTCCACATAGTTTTTCATTCTCCACTCCGTCTTCTCCCCATTCACTTTGCCACTGGCAGCCCCAATCTTGGTGTCCCGTCCGCGTCCACTCCTCCCTTTAGCAATTCACTCACCTGGTTTCTCCCAGCGACCCTCACACACTGTGGTGTGTAGTAGACTGCCTCAGTTGTATTCTTTATGTTACTCTGGCTGTACCATGTCTAGGGGATTGGGTAGAGTTTGGGGTACAGTGAAGGTGGCACAGGTGTCCAGTCGCTCCTTCCTAGAGCCCCATGGGGGAGCTTCACTGAAAAGCTGTGGTTAGTTAAGAGCTTTCTGTTTTGCCCAGAAGAACCATGATGTCCCTTGATCTGCATCAGGAAGGGTTGAATCCATCCATCTTTAGATGCAAGTTCTGATCTCATAGCAGGGCCCCTTCAACCCCACTGCAGCTTGTAGTTCATAGGTCCAATAGGCTATGATTTAGGCTTTTGCTGACCTGTCTTTCCTTTGGCCATTATCACAGCCTCTTCCAGCATCTTTTTTTTTTTTTTTGCATACAATAGATAATGAGAGAGTGCCCTGGGATTGCCCTCAGGGACACCTTTTGGATTTCACTAATTACAATTAACTCAGTGTGGTACCACATGGTGCCAGTAGCACCAAGCTTGCAGGTTCTGTCTCTACAGGGATCACTTACTCACTTTTCTTCACACCCTAAGGCTAAGGGTTGTGCTTGCATCTCCACTCAGACCATATGTGTGCTATGTAGAAACAAAGTGGGGTCTCTGTGAAATACACCAATGAGCTTGCCTAGCCCCCTCATTCTTCTCGACAAGTCATGTTGACTGCTTATACTATCTCTTTTGTTTATTCCTCACATTTTATTTTCCCTGTCATTTCTTGCTCTTTTTTTTTTTTTTCCTGACAGGTCATACATCAGACTCTCTGCACATCCCCAAAATCTCCATCACAGCTTGTGGCTTTTACGTCAGTCACATCCTGGACTTAGCCCAAATCCATCTAAACAGTCTGGTTATTCCTGTGTGCCTTTCCATTCTTTTCTTTTTTTTTGTATTTTAGGGAAGGGTCTACAGGGTATCCACCTGTTTACAGCTTCCCTAGTGCTGGATTACAGGTGCGAGCCACCGGACCTAGTCTCAATTGCCATCTCAGCAAGCCCTGGGCGTGGGGCTGGCACGTCAGGCCCAGGGATCATATCACCAACCCCTATGTCTGCCTGCACGCTTTACTCCAATGAGCTATTTGGCCTGCCTTAGCCTTTCCATATGCTGCTGCTCCCTTCCCTCAGATCTTTCAGGGTTGCTTTTGTTCTGCTAATCCTTGCAACAGGTCTAGGTAACCACATCCCACATTGCATGCTGGTCCTAGCTCATCCCCATTCTCCCATACTACCTTTTGGAGGCAGTGTTCTACTGTTACAATCCCAGCAAGGTACAGTCATGCATCTCCCAGGCTCAGGTGACAGCATTCTTCTTCCTGCTGCTTTCTGTGGTGTGAACTGGTGTGATATGCTGGACCTGGAGGTTGTTCTTAAACAAGCAGCTGTAGTTGAACACCATGATGAACCAGCCAAGGTTATCAAGTACATTGGGCCCAGCTCCTCAGATCCTGCACACCCTCCTAACCATGCCCTGTCATAGGTTCCCTATTATATTCGGAGTATCTTTCCCTACCTTTTCAATACTCAAATCCAAAATCTTTCCTTTGATGCTATAGGAAGAGCCCTACATCTGTTTGTTCTCTGGTATCCTTAACACAGAGGGCAGCAATTTATTGATATGACTCATGAACTTGTCCTAACAGATTAAATGAATGGTCAGAATTAAAGTAATCATAGGTCCTGTCTTTTCTCAGTTTGACATGTGTATGTATCATTTTATAACTTAAAATTTCAGAAACATACTGTATTGTATTATGATATTCAGATTTAGACTATTTGGGGTGAAAATCTCACTTTGCTATCTTCTTTTTCTTTTGTATTTTAGATGTACTTGGAGCAGGGTCTCGCTGTGCAGTTCAGGCTGGAAGTGATCCTCCTATTTTCAGCCTCCCCAGGGTTGGGATTACAGGTGTCTGCCACCATGTTCAGACTAGGTGGCCAGCTCAGTGCACCCAGGGCTGGGGCCAGCATAGCACATGCTTGGGATAGAACCAGAGTCCCTATTTCTATAGATAAGAAAATAACCTTTGCCTTTCTTTTGGTTAGCATGTATATAGACATTTTCTATTCTTTCATTATCTATCTATTTATCTTTCTATCCTTCGGTCTGAGGTGAATTTCTTGTAGATATTATGAGGGCCTATCCTCAGCACCCCGTGCTTTGCCAGCCCCACCCCAGGAGCATTGCGTCATTGTATTTATAGAAAATACTGCTAGTGTGTATACTCTCAAATTTGATTAAATGCTTTTATCTTACTATTTTTAAAATTCTCTTTATTGTTAAGATGGTTTTACTGTAGTGTATTTCAATTTATTATTTGCTTTCTTATCCTGCTCAATTCAGTTGTTGAATACCACTACTGAATTGTAGTTCACTTAATTTAAGCTTCGCAATTTCTGTCTTGTCTTTTCAAAATAGTTTCTAATTTTTGCTGGCTTTTGTCTTTTGTTCATGACTAACTTTCCTGATTTTGTTTAGACATTTGTGTTCTTTAGCTCCTTGAGCATTTTATGGCATTGCTTTTAATTTTTGGGTGAAGCTGTTTTTCAGATCTGCATTTCTTTAGGATCAGTTTCTGAGGTTTTAGTCTCTTCCTTTTATCTGTTTTTCCCTTTGATTTTACTCCTTGTGATATTTGCCTTGGGTCTGAGCATTTGCCAAAAACAAAACAAAACAGAACAAAACAACTTTCTCCTCCAGTTTTGCATTCTAGATACCTGCAGGAGCAGAACTACACCAATCACGGAAATTAAAAGTTTGGGGCATTAAAAAAAAAAAATGTTTCTAATCTCTTCTGCCCCCTGGTGTTCTTCTGGATTTCTGCAGGAGCAGATCTGCACAAGTCATCCACGTTAGAAATTTTAGGCACTTTAAAAATATTTCCAATCTCTTCTATCCCCTGGTGTCTTTCAGTAGAACTACAACTGTAGTGAAGGATTGTTCTGTCTTCTCCTTCTTCCATGTAACAAAACAAATCCTGCAGGAGTCTCTGGGTAGTCCAAGACACTGAACTCATAGTTCCTTTCTTCATTTCTGTCCCAAACGATGATCCCAGATTTTCTTCTAGTTGCATGTATTATTATTATTATTATTATTATTATTATTCTTTTGTGGTACTGGGGATTGAACTCAAGACCTTGTGCTTGCCAGGCAAGTACTTATTCTACTGAGCTATCTCTCCAGCCCCTCATGTACTATCTTGAGTAACTAGAGGGACACATATAGGAGGACAAAATGCCATGCATTTTCCTTCTTGCTGAAATGTCCTCATGGTTTTATGTTGGCCTGGATGACGCAGCTTCTCAGCTGGGTCTCTAAGGTCTTCATACAGAAGTTCTCTCCAGTGTCTGTGCTAGCTAGTATCTGTGTTGGAGGAAGGCCTGAAATGTTCTTGCCCGCCTAATTGTGGATGTCACTCTTTTCATGGCTTCTTTGTTATTATTATTTTAAAATTTCTGTATTTACAAATTTCCTTAATGTAGAGTATTTAAGACAATTTTGGGTAGTTGCAATTTATTGATCTGAGGACAAACGACAGCAAAAGTATCCCAGGAAAATGAATCCAACAGCTGTAATAAACTGGGTTCTCAGGGCAGAGACTAACATAGACAGAGAAGAACAAGGCAGCTGTGAAGCTGGGAGATTGTAAATGTCTAGGGATGAGATAAAAGGGCAGGTAGATGCAAGAAGCATCTTAGAAACAGTTTAATGACATTGTACACGTAGTTTTTCCCTATTAGTGCTATGATAACTTAGACTGTATTTCCCTCTATTCAGCTGTTTTTATAGCACTTTTCCCAGGTAATCAAAAGCAACAAATATTATTTTCATATCTGAAATTCTCTTTCATTTTTCTTTATGTGGGTTCTACCTCAATAGAAAATGACTACACAGTACTTCAAATGAATGAATTTTATATGTATTGTCCATGTACACAAAATCATTCTCAACTATGATGTCTATATTAAATCATTCTAATTCTTCACTTCTACCAAGTTATTGTCTAATTATCATTTTTTTCTGAGAAGCTACTTATTTATGTGAGATGTCACAGAATTTTTATCTCGTGAATATGTACAGTCCACATTTGAAGTCATTTATGTGGCAAAAAATATTGTACATTATTTCTCTAAGCATTACTGCTCTAAACCTTCCCTCCTTAAGGGCAAGGACTCCTTTGATCCTTCCCTTCCTCATTCAAGAATGGTGGCAGAGATATGTATTAAATGCATATTGATGGAACTCTGTATATCAAGTAGATTCTTGTCTAATACTTGCAAATCCTACATAGCAGTATGATACTTCATGAAGTTAGAAGTTGAAAACTTGTCTTTTTCCAGGGGTCATACATTCCACTTCTGGATTTGTGCAAAAATTTATTTCTCCTCTGTGTTCTAATTTCCAATTTCTATCCAGTTATTTTCCCTGCCTTTTATAAATATTCCCAATAATTATTCATATTTAAAACATAGTAATATTTAAAACACTGCACTGAGTGTGCGGACTGTTGAGCAGCAGGTTTCAGCGTCACACTCAGCAACCATAAAAGTCATGCCCTACCAGTAATAGATAAAATGAATCATTATTAGTTTCTCTCATTCATTTATCTATTCAAAAAATATATATGACATCCACATAGTCCTTCCTAACTGGTTGTAACAAGACATTATCTCCGGAGCCTGGAAGGTAAAAATAGAGTGCTGATAGTTGTAAGAACAAAATATTGAGAACAACACGCTACATAATACAGTACAGCACAGTAAAGTAGTGTAAACTGAAGCCTATGTTAGGGATAAGGAAGATAATCTCGATTTTTCATCTTTGGTGGTTTTTACGTAGTTATTCTTACTATTATCATTGCTACTGTGAGCGTGAATATAGAGATCCCTTTCTTTACTATGCCTTCTCAAGTTCACACAGCAGAGAAAAGTTGTGCTTCTTTCTCCAGCTTTTCTCTATTCAAAATTCTGTTCACAGATTCAGATCTCACAGTTGATTTAGGCCTTTCCTTTATAGCTTCGATCTTATAATGTCTCCTGTCATGCAGTGAGACTAACGTTTTGAAAATTTCTGGGCATCTTGAATCAGAATAGGTAAGCATGTCTCTGGGTCACTAGGGAGGCCTCTGCTTCCCAGCTATTTCAGATAGTAGGTAGAATGCAGTGCCTTTCCTGTGTGAGATGTTTGTTTGCTATTGGCAGTTATTAGGCATCACTTTACATAGAGAAACTGCTCAAGTTCATATGTGGACTCAAGTCCTGTATGTAAATAAGGAAGAAAGGCAAGGCTGAGTGTTCTTCCCTAGAAGTTGCAGCTAATGCAATGAGAAAGTGCAGAAATTATATAATTTGCAATTTTGCAAACAAAAATAAAGCTACATATCTACAGCACTGATAGTCTATGTAAAAGAATCCTAAGGTATGCACAAGAATTTCTGCTAAGAAACATTATTGTTAAGATGACAGGACAAAAGGTCACCATAAAAATACATGATATTTCTACACATTATTAATAAATAACTGGAAAATTTAATATTTAAATTTACTATTCTGAAAATAATTATATGCTTACAAGGTAAACCCTAACACTCTAAATCTCATTGAGAACATAAAAGAAAATCTTCACATTTTTTTCTCACTAACTTTATTGAAAATCAATAATTATATAGCAAATTAAAATTGTAGACAAATATTGAAATATGAAAGATATAAGATATAGACAGAGTGAATTTTATAGAAATATTTCTGAAGTGAATACATAGCATGAGATTAAAAATAGATTGTACATTATAAATAAATTATTTACAAACTTAAATGAATATAACAATACAAAGTATCCAAAGTAAAAATGAGGAAGAAAGAATTTACAGATCAGTCATATAATAGTTCACTCTTGCCAAAAATCAAGAAACTTACATTTATACAATTAGAATTCTAAGGTGAAAGGAGTAGGCAATGAATATTTAAAGATTTAAAATTTCTGAATTTAGTTGAAATTATAGCACCACATTTCCAAGAAAAAATGAACATTTTGAACAAGAAATTTGAATAAAATCATTTAAGCTATACAACAATAAAATTGTCCAAAACAAATTGCAACATCACGAAACTCAGTTGAGCTCCAAATTTTCTGAACAAGGAGATTATGGAGCCACAAAGGAAAGAGATTGAAGTTCTATAGTGTGCCTGTGGAGAGTCACATGAAGAGAAAACTTTCTCTCAAGCTCTCATAGAGAGCAAACTGGTCAAACATTGGTCGTGACTCATCCACATGGATGACACAGACAAAGGATCTACAGAATAAGGTACAGGACTACAAGATAAACCCTGAGAGGACTTCACTGACTACATAAGAAATATAAAGTTCATGTGTTGGTATATAAGTCTTGATCTATCTAGGTCTTAACCATCCAGTAGAAAAGTATAAAAATGAAGTATATATCGCGGGGCCATAATATTAAGCTGAGCTGTAAATGGCTATGGTTGACAACTTCTTTGAATAACTCACTATTGTTGTGGAATGCTGGACTGTGTTGGACTGTGGTGTTGAGTTCAAGCACCTTAGGTAGTTGAATGACATGGAGTGCCCACCTTTGACAGTGTAGACAAAGGAAGGGGTATAGAAAGAAAAATCATGATGTGTGTGTATAGACAGTACAGTTGGGATAGATAACGCTGTGCTTCTACATAATCCTATGAGAGGCAAGATCTGCACTAATGGTGGTTGGACAGGATATTATGTTAGCTTCTAGTACTACGGTTATCAATTAGGAAAATAATTATTGAATTTTTGATATAATTTATGTATAAAAAATAAGTAAGCAGCTACACTCTTAATTTACTGATAAGAGGCATCTGCTAAAATAATATCTGTAAATATAATATCATATATGCACCTTGTATGATACCAAAACATTATGAAAACAGTTTGTAATGTCTTAATTTATCAAATCTGTCTTGTTAAGGTGTCTTGAAACTGTCTGATTGATATTTGTACTTCAATAAAATAAAAAATAAATAAAAAAATCATTAAAGCACACACATAAAAATATTAGAAAAAAATAAAAAATCAAGTTAAATCAAAATAAAAAAAGAAAAAATCATTAAAGCACATACATAAAAATATTAGCTATGGAAGAACAATAGCATCTTATTCCACATTAGAAAAAAAAAGAG
>PVKA01002712.1:60420-120724 GCA_004027165.1 Ctenomys sociabilis | reverse complement strand
CTTCGTCTTCTACTGTAGTTTTTCCTCTACTTCGAGGCTTCTTTCTGGCTCTCTGGAAAGGGGAAGCGCCATCTTTGCGAGGCCGGCCCCGAGGTCTTTTGTCTGCGGCTGCGGGGCTCGGGGCCGCGGCACCGGGCTCCTCCGGGGCGGGTGGCGGCGGCCGCGGCTGCTCCGCGCTGCGGTCCTCCTCCGAGACATCGGGCCTCACGCCGCGCATGCGCCGCGACCGCGGACGCGCCGCTGACCTCACGCCCCTCCCCCGCCCCCTGTTTATTCTTCTTTTTAAACATTTTTTTCTTTTTTCACATTCTGTAGAGATTTAAAGTTTAACACATCTTGTTGAAATACCTTTTCCATGATATGCCAAAGATGTTTAATATCCAGTCAGATAGTGAAGTTAAGCTCAACTGCCTATGTTATAGGGTAATAATAACATTAAGCTTCTCTTCTAGAGGGTTAACAACTTAAGTTTGAAGATTAAAAATTAGAGAAAAAGAATGGCTGGAAGGACAGCCATCATTTTGGCCCTAGCCTTTCAAGGTCAGTGAGGACTCAGGACATAGGAGAACCTGTACTGTAACATCCTGTAATTCAGTTGTGTCCCAAATTTATGGATCAAGGAGATTATGGGGCCACAGAGGAAGGCGATCAATGATCTATAGTGTGCCTAAAGAGAGTCACATGGAGAGAAAACATTCTCTCAAGCTTTCACAGAGAGCAAACTGGTCAGGCAATGACCGTGACTCATCCACATGGCTAACACTGACAAAGGATCTACAAACTGCAGTACAGGGTTTCATTCTGAGGAGATTTTATTGACCTTAGCAGATACAAAAGTTGCATTTCTTGTTATATAGGTCTTGCTTTATCTTGGTCTTAACCATCCAACAGAAAAGTATAAAAATGAGGTATAAAAAGTAAATCCATATTAATATGCTGAGCTATAAAAGACTCAAGTCAACAACTTCTGACATTGCCAGACCTACAGAAAACCCATTACTATTATGGACTACTGGACTATATTGAATTATTTTGCTGAATTCACACACCTACAATATTTAAATGGCAATGGACTACCTATCTCTGACAAAACTAAACAAAAAAGGGGATACAAATGATCATTTTTGTATCTTTATATACAAAATAGTTAGAATAGATATATAACTACTTTCTCTTAATTCAATGAGAAGATTTATACTAATAGTGTTTGGACAGGATATCATGTCTGCATCTTGGACTATGAACAACCACTATGAAGACAACAATATGCAATGTATTAATTATTGAAATCATTCTATTAATCAGTTTTGAAACTGTCTAGTTGCTATTTGTTTCTGAATAAAATTAATAAATAAAATACTAAAATTCTTATAAAGTCACTAAAATATGTGAAAGACGGCTATATTGAAAATTATAAAATATCACTGAAAGAACTTGAGTTGAAAATTTCAACTTAAATATTATGTTGTTTTTTAATCTTTCTTTCATTTGGTACAGGGTCTCACTAGGTAGCTCAGACCCATAGAGATCCTCCTGTCTCAGTCTCTCTGGTGCTGAGGTTAGAGACATGTGCCACCACTCCCCATTTCCTTGGCTGGCTCAGTACAGGGTCAGCATGGCATGTGGTACTGGAGATTAAATCCAGGACATTGAGCTTGCCAGGCACGTGCTTAGACCACTGGGCCATCTCCCTGCCCCCTATTATGTTGATTCTGCACAAATTATTCTACAGATTTAATGGGATTCCAATCAAAATACCAGCATCTTTGTTTTCCAGGACTTGGAAAGAATCAAAATAGTTAAAATATTACACAAGTAATTAAAACATTCTATGTAAGTGTTAAGTATGACATACTATTTGATTTCAAAATTTACTAGTATCTTTCAGTAATTGTGATAATGATTTATAAATGGAGAAAAACGTCTCACTGGGATAAAAATAAACAAGTGGACACACGATCACTTTACTTTTATCATGATGCAAGTGTTCAGTTAGGCAGAAGAATCTATTCAGCAGGGGATCCTCCAGCAATTTGATAGGCATAAGGGAACCCAGCACCTAACGAACATAAAATTACTTCTGGTGGAAAAAATGTCACCATCCTATAGTATAAAAAAAAAGTCTACAAATTAGCATTAAATAAAAAAGGAAATCTTGGAATGCATCAAGCTTTAAATGAGGTCTCAGTTTTCAAATTTGTCTCCACAGCGAGCTGGTGCCCTCATAGTTCTCAAAGGATGCTGATTAAGAAAGCTAGCATTCTTCTGTCTGCACAGTGTGGGCCCAGGCACCTTCCATGGTCTCCATCTTGTGGTCCTCAAGCTCCCTTCCTTCCACCCTCACGCCTCCTTCCCTCTCCCAGATCTATCCTGGTCCGAGCCCTCACCACTGCTCACATGGACTATAACCTCCTTTCAAAAAAATTGAAATTTACAAGGAGACATTGTACCTGGGTTCTAAAGTGATGGGGACCACTACAAAGTAGCCCTGAGCAGGACTTTAACGAACTGGCCTCCATGCTGACCTGTGAGTCTGCCCAACACCCAGGCCCCTGGCTGGACAAGGGGGCAGACTCATAGTACTGAACCTCTGAGTCACTGACCCCTACTGAGACCTGTAGTGGCAGTGAAGCCAGGACACCCCAAAAGACAAGACAAGGTCACAGCCATGGGCACCTGGCTCCAACCCCAACTGGATAAAGATTGGCCTCAGGCACCTCACTCCTGGGTGCCTTAACCTAATGCCTTCCTTGGAGAAGTCCTGGAGTGTTGCCACCTTTCTAAAGAGCTCCCCTCCCTTGTTCTGATAATTAAATAAATTTGAGGCAACCCAGAGGGGGTTTAGGTCTTCGAGATTCTCGAGCTCTGTGAGGGGGCTTTGGCCCTCCTGGAGCCCTGAAGTCCTTTCACTGGCCTCTTCATTTAGCCTTCGCCACTCACGTGGGAGATCGCAGGCCTGACCAGTCTGCAGTAGCTAAGGGACACCCTTAACCTGATGCTGAGGTATTCCAGAAATTGTACCACACACATTTGGGAAGCATAAATCCATGGAATCCCCATCAGAGACTCCTCCAGGAGACCCTGCAAGGCCCCCTAGAGGCCTTCTCACCTGGCTGGCCAGGCACAGTTGCAGATGTATCCCTGCTCGGCAGTTAGAGCAAGAATTTGAAATTGTACTTCACTGTGTGGAAGGTCCGCAACTTGAGTGTGTGCATGGGCACTGCCCCCTGGACAGCCACAGAGAGCCACTCCCACGCCCCCCCACCCCCGCACTCCATTGCCCTGGCTCTCTCCCAGAAAACATAAATTAGCTTTACTAAGCAGAGCTGCAACTCCATCCTTTTCCTGTATCCTACAGCACTTCTAACACAAATAAGCTCTTTCAAAGTGCTCACCAGAACCACATCTTTTCAATTTTCAGCAAAGACAGCACATTCTCTACAATGATGAGTAAAGCATCCAGTTCATTTCTCCAAAAGTTTGTGATACTTTTATTACAGAATACTAAATTATGCATGTTTCAAATGGAAACTTGCTTAGTGTCAGTCCAGATTTTTTTTCAAAGAGTATCTGAGAATAAATAATCACAACAAATACACTTGATTGCATACTCTATGCCAGGGTAGGCACGTATAATTAAAATACAATATAAATTAGAAAGTAATACAATGTTTTACATCTGTAATAGCCACAGAGGTAAAAATATACATTCTCCAGACCCAAAGCCCCTCCTCATGAAGGGAAGGAAACCCTGTGTCCCATATAGCCACATCAAAGTCAAGATACATGGTTCCCTGTGCCAGAGTTGCAGACCCTCTCCTGGGGCCTTGACTCCAGCCATAAGGCAAAGCCCAGGAGAAGCCATGACTAATCAGACCTCATCCCTGCTGGGGTCCGCAATCTGCTAATTTTCTAAAACCCCACATTAAGAAACATAGATAACCCTCTGAATAGAAGGAGACCTCCTGAGGAATGTGCACATTCTGAGACCTGTGGGTTAAAACAGAGTCCTAGCAAGCAGCAGTTCCAGGCCTTGGAGGAATGCCTGGAACCCCAGCACGTGCCACTCGATCCTGGGAGTCCCTGCCGGCCTTAGCTCTTGGAGGAATCCCCATCCTGATTGCCACTGCTTCTGCTGTGCAAGAAGCCCAGAGGGTAAATAGGGACTGAAATGATGCTGGCTATCAGGAAGTGGAAAGAAAATGCTCAAAGGGGAAGGGGCACAAAGGGCAGGAGGGAGTAGGGACCGTAAAAAGGAATGAAAGGAAAACAACACAAATAAAGCTCTGCAAATGGAGATGGAAAGGATGGAAGAGAAGGGAGGAAAATGGAGAAAAGAAATTGTAAGATCTATGCTGTACTGGTACAAATACCTTGGGATGCATGTGATCATTATGTATGTCAGAAAGTCCCAATAAAATTAATTTTTTAAAAAAATCAAATAATAGGGGCTGGTGAGATGGCTCAGTGGAATAAGCACTTCCCTGACAAGTGTAAGGGCCTAAGTTCAATCCCCAGTTCCGCAAAAAAAAAAAAAAAAAAAAAAAAAAAAAAATCAAATTGTGGGCTGGTTTAATAGTTCAGCTGACTAGAGTGCCTGCTTAAGCAGAGCGCAGCGGCCAGGCTTCGATCCCCAGCATGTGGCGCCGGCCCTGCCCACGGGGCACACAGAGACGATTTAGACTTGGGGTGTGCTACGCACCTATAATCCCAGCACTTGGCAAGCTGAAAACAGGAGAATGACTACGAGTCTGATCTACATAGTAAGACCCCGTAGACCCTGTCCTAAATACAGAAAAAAAAAAAAATCAAATAACTGCAAGCAATTCATGCTTTCCCCTTCTAAGAGTGCCACGCAGATCGCTGAGCTCTGAGAATGGTCTGGGGTCACCCTCCAGCTGAGCACCATGGGCTGGCACTCCCTTGCACCCAAGGACGAAGGGATGTGGCATCCGGTGCCAGGTTCCGTGCCTTTGACATGGGGACCAGCCTGGCATCAGAGCCTCAGAGGCTCAGCAGGGATCCGGTGCCAGGTTCCGTGCCTTTGACACGGGGACCAGCCTGGCATCAGAGCCTCAGAGGCTCAGCGGGGACTTCCAGAATGGTGGGTGACCTCTCGCTACAGAACCCAAAAGCAGCTCTGCGCATGCGTCTCTGCTCACAGTCTGGGCCCCTGGAAACCCAATCTAAGAAGTGCCTGAGTAGCGCTGTGGAAGCAGCTCCAAACCAGCCATTTGTTCTGTGGGAGGATCTGGCCCAGTGGGTGCCGCAGTTGTCACCTCACTCTCCGATGGATGCCAGCAGGAGGGTTCACGGTATCCCTGGTCCTGGGGAGGCTTAGGGACCTAAGCAGAGCTGGTGGGCAGCATTAAAACAGAAAGCTGCTGGCTTCCTGATGAGGTGGAAAGGACAGCGGAGGCTGGCGCCAACGAGTCGTTAATTTAAAGCAGATGTGAAGACAGCGGACTTTTGTGTCACCCGCCATGCACATAGGTTCTCACCTGGAGCTAAGCGCCTGGCCCAGAAACTAAGCAGAGCAGTGTGGCGCTCTCCAGAGGCTTACTTCTCAACTCAGGCAGGCTGCTGCTTCAAATTTGGGGTGTTTGGCAGGGAAAATGAGTGTTAATGTTGTGGGAGGAGACATCTGAGTTAGGAATACGAAATTTTTGAGTCCTTCGAGAAGTAGCCTGTTCCTGTACGTCGGTGCTGCCATTCCTAAAGACAAGATGGGGGTCTCTTGCTTCCAAGGAAACTGTTCACCTTTAAGACCATGCCCTGCGCCTGGGATGGGCCAAAGGATCACAGGGGCTGGGAAGAGAGGAAGAGGCCCTGCTTGGACACCGTGGGACGCCCCCCCCTCAGGTGTGGACACAGGTGGGAGCTGGGAGGGCACATACAGACTAGATTCTGTCGGGGCTGGATCGAGGCAGAAACACTTTTCAATAGAGGATGTGTTCCTCTATCTACAGACACTATTTAACCTAGAGAAGCAGAGCAGAAGAGGTCCGGTGATCAGAATCCTCACAGGATTTCCCAGGCTGATCCTGAGCTATGACTCCAGCAACCCACACTGCGGGCAACCGCACGGGGCGGGCGGAGCACCTGCCCAGGCAGCTGCGCCTTCGGCTGCTAGCCAGCCAGCAGTAGTCAGCAGTGAGGCTGGATGCCTGGCGCCCCATTTGCACAGGCATCCATGCTGCCTGGGCGACACTGTCCTTCCCTCTCGGGACCGCTCCTCTGGGATCACAGCATCCTCCCAACAGTCACAGAAATGCAGTGTGGAGTCCTTTGGTGCAGGGCACGAAAGCCTGGAAATTCCAGTGTGACTAAAATATAGCATTTGAAGGCACACTGTGTTATAAGTGGTATCCTGGTAGCTCTGGGCCCAATGCATAGCCATGTGACTGCCACATGTGCAGGAGGTAGGGACAGCAGGATGACCTTGCCCATCACCCCTGTGTACCGCCGGGAGTATCTACTCTTCCCACATTCGTGAGTTTGTTTTGGGGGTAGGTGCAAGGCCTGGATCCCAGAGGGAGGCTGCTCCCACCACTGGGAAACTCTGAAGACACAGTTGTAATCGAGGCACCTTAGGCCTAAGGGAGCAAGAAGGAACTCTGGTCGTCAGGAGGATAAGGGGCTGAAACTACGCAGTGAAGACTGAGGGAAGCCCATCCAACTCCTAGAAAAGCCAGCACAGAAACCCTCAGAACCCTCCCTGGTGTGGTTGCCAACAGAAGGGAAGGGAAAGATGGCAAGATGACCATAACCCAGACCCTTTGAGGATCACAACCTGGGCCTCCCAGTCCTGTGGCCTGCTAGGGTGGGGCTGTCGAAAACTATGGGTGCTATGAGTTCCAGCCTTATGATCAGATGAAACTGCAACAGTTCAAGATCATTTTGCTAATGTTGTTCTTTCACATTTCTCTGAGAAAGTAAGCCAGCCAGGACCTCGGGAGGCCATTGCAGATGGTATGAAACCTCATGCATGAGACAAGCGGCTTTGTGGGGCGCAGGGCAGCTGCATGAAGTCGGGGAGCTGCGCCCTTGGACCCAGGGCACCCATTCCTCTGAGTCAGTCTCTAGGAACAGCTTTGCATGCAGGGAATCTTGGCTCCTGGATTGGCACTGACTCCAGTCCATAGCTTTCCATTCTCGTTTCTGAACCTGCCCCAGTTTAGCGCTTCAAGTCATGTGACTCCAGAGCCACAGAAAATGTTTATTTTCACAGCACAGCCTAAGCAGCAAGATGGCAAATGGGCAAATGCGAACAACGCCAGTGACTTGCCACACAGCATCTGCTTGCTCTGAGCCAGGTGTAGCCCTAACTCTTGGACTTTGCACCATGGCAGCGGCCCTCCACACAACATCCTGGACATGCTCTTGAAGGGAGGGCAGGCATGCACACCTGCAGAGAGGTGTGTGAGTCCTGAACCTTAAAATTATTTGTTGCTTTATACAGCTAATCTAAAAAATATAAAAAGCATGCATTTGTGTCAGGGAAATAATTTAAATATCCTACTTATCCAATTAATTATATCATTAATCCAGTAACATGTAAATGTGCTGAAGATGTTGCCGAAAAGGCCTCATGTTGAGACGTTATGCAAAGCAGGCGACCCCACTCTCAGGAGCTCCTTATCCTGAGCTGCTTTCCTGAAGGACATGGGCCATCTACTGGCTGCTGCCCCAGACAGCACCAGCCGGTGTGACCCATGGGCTTTGCACCCCACAGCCTGGGCTGTGGGGCTAAGAGCACTGAAGTGCAGGGCTTTTGAAGCGATGGTGAGGCCGAGCCTGGAGCCCCTCCGCGCGCCCCTCCAGTCCTTGTTAATGATTCTCTCTGCTGCGAGTGCGGGGTTTGTGGCCAGACTGCGGCTCCTTGGGCAGCATCTGGCGATGGGTCGTAAGGGACTGAGCCTGAGTTGTCGCTTTTCTGAGACAGTGGAAAGTCTGAGAGTAGCAGGATGTTAGCTTGGAGAGGAGGAAAAGGAATTTGTCTTTCTGATGAGGAGAACATTATGGTCCAAAATCTTACCAAATAAGCTATAAATAAATAAATGGTTTTTAAAAATTGTTACACCTAACATACCTAGGTTATTTCCTATAGGCAGATAGGAATCATCTAAACTACAAAAGGCAAAGGATAAAGACACTTTGTAATTTCTGGCTTAAAGAAGGAGGTAGGAAAGATACAAGCATCTAGTACTGAAAAATCAAAATAGAAAAATCAGATCAAAACATTTTAAATTCTATAACATGAAGGTGTGACTCCAATAAGATGCTTGTTCAAGCTGGGAGTGGTGGTGCAGGCCTGCAATCCCAGCACTCAGGAGGCTGAGGCAGGAGGATTGTTGTGAGTTCGAGACCAGCCTGAGCTACAAGGTGAGCTTAAGGCTAGCCTGAACTGCATAGTGAGACCCTGTCTCAAAAAAGACAAAAAAAAAAAAAAAAAAAAGATGCTTGTTCACAGACAGGAATGTGCCGATGGAGGCTGGCACTGTGACCAAAGCCCCACCAGCCAGGGCAGGCCCAAAGGCCCTTAGCACCCTCCCGCTCTGCCACTCTGCATTTGCTCTCTTCACCTCAGCCTTTCTGGGAAACTGTGGAATTCTTTCACAATGGCCTCTCCTTCACGGACAAGCCCAGGTTCTAGACCACACAGGGAGAGTGAGCTGTATGTCTGGAATAATTTAGAATTCCAGGTAACAGAATGAGACCCAAGAGACATTTTTTTTGTATAGGAAGGAGATTCTCAGAGAGCGAGTTGAGGGGACAGACACTCCGCTGGGCGGCCTGAGGCCCTTCACACCAGCTGGCAGGGCCCCAGAGCCCTTATTGCCTGGGGCTGCATGGAGGTCCCACAGAGGTGAGTGCACAGAACCCGAGGCCCCTCCTCCCAGCTCCTCTGACTCTCCTGCTGAGACAGCAGAAGAAGCCTTCCCCTAATCTCCAGCTTCAGGACTGGGGGTGCAGCCCCAGGGACACCTCTGACCCTAACAAAGGGCTCTGGGGTGGCCGTGCTGGCCATGGTTCAAGACCATCGTGGCTGTGCACAGAATGAGCATGTACAGATGTTACAATATGGTAAATGGAGGCACAAGTACTGACTCCCAAGTGTATTTAACACAATTTCCCAGAAAACAAGAGCTAGTTCTGAGGGCTGGGAAGATAGCTCAGTAGACTAAGCACCCGCCTGGCAAGCACAAGGTCCTAAATTCAATTCCCAGTCCTCAAGAGAACTGAATATTGATATTAATATATATGTATATTAATATATATTTCTTATGTATTTAGTACAGGGCCTACAGGGTCTCACCATGCAGAATGGATTCGCAGCAATTCTTCTGTTTTTAGCCTCCCAAGTGCTGGGATTACAGATGTGCACCATCATGACCAGTCTCAATCCTGTCACACCCTGGGGACAGGACCAACACTGCATGGCAGGGATCGAACCCAGTCCCTGAGATAACTTGTAGATATTTTAGAAGCCCACACAAGACAAAACCGAAAAAAAACACTTGAGCAGTATGCAAGAAATAGTCCTCCCCTTGGGTTGTTTTTGGATGTTTTTGTAGCTAACAGTTTTTTATTTTGTTGTTTTTTTCTGAAGGCTTCTCCCAGCACAGAGAGTAAACCACGAACCTTGCATTTCCGAGGAGGCCTATAAACACAGTGGCAGACAGGCAAAGCCGGGGAACAACAGTCTCATTTCAAACCACTGCCTGCCACGGTATCTATCTTTAGGAACTATTCAAACCATATTTTTTTCTGTTTTTATCTTGAATTTCTCACCAGACTATTGTTTCCAACAAAAACTCACATTACCTAGATTTTTAAAAATAATTAAGCAGTGCTCAAGAATCAGATTTGGTTGGCAGCTTTCCGAGACGGCAACTGCGGCTGCGCAGCCCTACTGTCCACAGAGTTCAGGGAGGAGCGTCTAGTAGCCGTGGGGCATCAGCCGACCCCAGAATGCTGGGCAGCAGGCGGCGCTGCCGCTCATTCGCCCGCGGAGCTTTGCAGAGGCCATGCGCAGTGTTCCGTGAGCCCTCACAGAAGGCTTGTCGCTCGAGCCAGGGCCTGCGCAGCAGAGGCCAGCAGCCCTGGATGACGACCACAGCAGCGAAGCAGGCATCTAGCTCACCCAGCTCTGCCCCGAGCCCGGAGCCCCGAGCTTTTGCACTAGCCCATGTATGTAGTGACACTGTTCACATTCCCGGTGAGGATTTCAACCCACATTCAGCACCTTTCAAATCTTTGTTCACACCTCTGCCTCTGCCTCCGCCACTTGGCTCTTTGTTTATACTTTGGATTCCTCATGTAAGAGAAGCCACTTGGGTATCTGGATCACTTAACACTGTAGCTTCAAGCTGCGTCCATTTTCCTATGGATGACTCAAGCTTGTCCTTCTTCATGGCAGAGTACTACTCCATTGTGTATAAATACTTTTTCTTTATCCATTCATTGGTGGATAGGCTTACAGGCTACTTCCGAGTTCTAGCTACTGTGAATTGTGCTGCTATGAGCACAGGCATACAGAGGTCAGCACAATAGGATGCCTGCAACTTTTTTGCAAAGATATGCACAAGGAGTCTACCTGGGCCATATGGGATTTCTAGTTTTAGTTCTTGGAGGAACTTCCACACTTGTTTCCATCGTGGTTGTGCTAGTTTGTACTCCCGCCAACAGTGTACAAGTTCCTTTTCAATGGCAGCCTCATCAGGACTTGCTGTTACTTGGTCTCTTGATGATCAGCAGTGGCCCTCTTTCTGGAGATGGGACCTCAGCGCTGTTGTGCAGTGGCGCTGCACTGTTTCTCATGGCCATCTGGGCTCTCTCTGGGCTCCAGTGGCCTGTCTTCTATTTTAGAGGATCTAATTCTTTGAACCCAAAGGCTTTTCAACACACTAGCAGTATGCAGAAATCCATTCTTTATTCATTCACCCAGAAGGTATTTATGGGGCACCTGCAGCACCTTGCAGGCTGGCTAGCATAGGTGAGCTAAATAAGAAAGGTGCCTTCTGTAAGCAGTACAGAGAATTATTTAAGAAAGCGAACTCCATAAGTAATACCATTTTCCTCCCACCTATAACTTATCCTGATGCCTACTCCATGAAATCCAGGCTCACCAGCAGCCCACACACATCCTGTTTGCTGTTTTGATCTTCACTTCCCCTCACCAGAGGGCCACGAGTCACCTCTTCATGGTTCCTGCTCCCCTGCCCATCACAGAGCTCTGGAAGGCGGGTCTCCTTTGTCTGTCCCAGTCATGCTCCATTTGCAAAACAACTCACCCAATGCCTGTAACTTTACAGAGGAGAGGCTTACGTGGCTCAGTCTTCAAGGGTGCAGTCCATGGCATGCCAGCTGCAAGGCAGAAGCAGCGCAGTAGAAGTGTCTGGAGCAGGCAGCCATGCACCTGTGGCAGCCGGGAAGCAGTGAGCAGGAGCAGCTAGGGACAAGAACTTGCAGCAGCCCCTCATACCCGCTTCTGGTCAGGGCCTGCCACCTAATCAGCTCAGTCAGCCACGGGCCCATCAGCGGAGTGGTGCTCATGGTCCGAACACCTTCCAAATGCCCCCTGTGATGCATGAGACTTTGAGGGACATTTTAGATATAATGGCAATAGCATTCCTTCTACAGGCCCTATCACAGTGCCTCAAAACTTCATATACAACTACAATGGCTTCCTGTGACTCCACAGCTTTATCTGCTTTTGCTCCACAAGACTTCTTGTCTAGAATGTCCTCTCTGGCCAAGAAGCAGTGGTCACAAGCCTTTCAGTGTAACACCCATGCTGCAGGCCACCTCTGATGTGGTCATTACCCTTCTTATTTAAATTATAAAGAAAAGTTCATTTAAGAATTAATTTCATTATCAGGCTTAGTGAACTGTTATCTCATACTCCATTAACATGGTATAAATCGACTAGGGCAGTTTTTCACTCAGACCTAGCATAAGGCAGCATCCTACCAGCTTTCCAGTGAGGACAGCAACTGTTTGAACCTGCGACCAGGAACCTCAGCATCTAGAGGCCAGCAGAGGGAAGGCGGGGATAGATTCCTGGAAGCAGATCAATCAGTGGCACCAGAGCACAGCGCTGGGCAAGCAGGCCTGCCAGCCTCTCCTCTGAGAGCTGCACAGCAGGGCTGCTAGCCACACCCAGTCTCAGGGAACCTTCCCATCTCCTGCTAATGCTGCATGCAGCCCTGGGATTAAGGAGACCCTAAGTGTGGGATAACCAGCCCAGTGAAGACAGAAGCAGTAGCGCAAGGGGCCAGAGTCGCGCTTTGTATCCAAAAGGCACAGGTGTGGCCCTTAGACAGTGTGAGGAACAGTGTGGACAGGACAGGCAAACATGATCATCTCTGCGCTGGGGTTCTGCTGTGCACATTCATGGCCACATCCGGGAGCCGGCTTTCTCCTTCACACCTGCCTCTCCCTCTCCCAACACTACTGAGCACTCAGGACCCACAAGTGAGTGTCAGTGCTGACCCTCAGCCGTGTGTAATCAGGGCAGACCTGCTCCTGCTTGGGAACATGAAAACCCAGCCATCCTCCAGCACTGCTGCCTTTTAGGAGGATGCTGCCTTGAAGTTACTTCTGTGTCAAAACTGATGAATTTTGCATAACCACAATCCTTCCCGGGTGTGCTCAAAGCCAACATGAGGTGAGGACAGAGCACTCCCTCAGCCCTGCTGTCAATCCTGAGAGGAGTGAGTTTATTTTCTGAAAGATTGTTGGGCTAAATCCCCAAACCAAACCAAGCAGAACTGTAATTACCCAGTTGGGTCTGCGCACCTGCACTGGGTGGAGGATCCCTGCTCATACAGCATTTCAGCCTCCCAAGTCCAGCAGGAGTGTGTCAAACCAAAGACCAGCGATGGTAATAATGACTGAGAATTTTATAAAATAGAAAGCACGACACTTGAGGATTTTCCATGCCACGAAACAAACACATAATATTGTACAACACCGGAGACAAAAGAAGTCAAGTTTTAATTTAACTATAGCATGCTCACCTATAAATATTTATGACATTTACCTTTCAGCTAAAGCTACTGCCACAAATTAGTTAATAACCCCCTCCTGTCTGAATCCCCGATGAGCATGAGGCCAGCTGTTGGCCAGCTGTCTCTCCATTGGGTTTCAGGCCGTCATTGTCACTAATTTTCACTGACATACAGTAACAACTTTCTTCACATTGATTTTTGGTTCATTTTCAGCTGGTGTTAAGCAGTGCAATAAATCATCTGTCCTTGAGGAATTTTAGATAACTGAACTAAAAGAGTAAGTTCACAATGAAAAGTCAGACAATATGCAGATGAACTGAGAAACAAGTGAAAAGCAGAAACTAATTCCACAAGGGTAATCTTGCTGCACTGTAATTTTTACAAACCATATCTAGTGATTTTTTAATTCTATTTAAATTTGGAATGCGCATCCCATCTTGTGGACTTTTCGAATGTCTGCATTCTAATAAATGTCTTCTCCTTTTGAGACGAAGATGCTTTCTATTCAGAAGACACCAATCAGTGAGGAATGCCTGGCAAAGGGGGCCTGGACAGCTGGACTCTCCAAGAGCAGCTCTCCAAGGCTTCTGGCGCCTTTGTAAGAGGAGGGCACGGCGAGGCTGAGACAGTCACAGGAAAGGAAGACAGGGCTGGGTCAGGTGCTCCCTTGGGAGATTCCAGGCCCGCCCCGGCCTGTCCTCTCCCTGGCCCAGGCAGGAATCCAAAGCTCACTAACTCATCTGCCACCGCTAGTACAGCCTCCCTCCAGGTTGAGCCATCACAGGTGAGTGCACCACCTGGGTGCCTTCCAGAAAGCTGGACCAAGCCTCTGGGTGTCCTGGGCTTCTCTCCATCACTGTGGCTCCTGGGGACTCTCCTGGGAGCTTGGTGCTCTAAGCCAGGAGCCTCCTGGGAAGTTGCTGAAGGGAGTGAGGCTGCAGCTCAGACCGTCAGAAGTGGCCACTTGGGAAGTCAGATCAGAGGAAGTAAGCAAGGTCACAGGGTCAGGAATCAAGGAGGGAAAGATCAGGAGAGAAAAAGCCAGAGGAAAAAATGAGTTAGTCTCAGAACCCTGACCAAGAAGAGCGAGGGGAACCTGCAGAAGTGGGACTGGACTTCCGCTGCTGCTGCAGGGTTCCGGTTGCGTGGTTGGGTGAGGTGCCGACTCACCAGCATCTGCTTCCCACCCCTGGGGTCCCGCTGTCCCTGTTTCTAGGCGCTGTTCCTGGCTGAATGGACACTGACCACAGCCACCGGGCACCTCCAAAGCCGGGAGCTGTGAACCAGGAGAACAGACCGGGCTGCTGGTCAGATTTAATCTCCCTTCTTGTTCCCAGGGGCATGCTTCACACTGCTACATTCATTAGGAAGCCCCGTACCTTGCCCTGTATAAATCACTCAGATTTGCTGCTCTAATACTACGGAAAGCACACATAAGCTTTCCTGGGATCTGGGGCCCTTGGTTCCATCACAAATAGGCTGTTTGATGCTATGCAATTTGTCCTAAATTTCTGAGGTCATTACTATCCTGGGACCCAGTAAAGGTTTGAATTTTTCTTCTGACTGGGACATTTTTCTTGTTTCTTCTTGTCCTACTCTATGCATCAGACTCTGTCTCTTAGCAGTCTTTTTCCTCTAATAACTGATAAAATAACAGATGCAAATTAAATATAAAATCAAACACCAAGAAACCATCTTCTATACACAGAGAATGAGTAACAGGAACATAACTACAATTAATGAGCACTGGCGAGCGCACACTGAACACTCACACGGTATTCCTTCATTACTTTATTAAGCCCCCACGAAGCGTCTGGGAAGCAGTGATCTTTAGAGTGTTGCTCTTTAGTTCTGGCTAAGAATCAGGAGGCGGAAGATTTCCAGGATTGGCTTGAGTGTGCACAGATGCTGTACTTAACAGCTAGGACTGTCTTCTTAAAGTGACACACAGCAATAAATGTTTAAACTGAAGGCTGAATTCTATAGAAGGAATTTCCTGAGAAGGCACACGATGCATGAGAATGAAGTGGGCAAATCTTTTAGTGCCATGCTCAGGAATTATGCAACATGTCAGCACTTGGAACCTGCAGATGGCCGGAGCAGCTGGAGCAGACAGAGGACAGCAAAGAATGCGACTGGAGAGGCAGTCTGGCACCCTGCAATGGAAGACTCTTCTTACCCTACCTAGCATTTGAGGCTTTCCATGGCAGTTCCTAAACAGGAAGTAGCGCCATGGTGACAAGCTATGTGTATAGGACATGAGTCTAACAGCTGCACACACAACTGAGGCCCAGAGAAGAGATTTGGAGCAGGGAGAACTTTTTTTTTGTGGCTAGCTTAGCCTGCCCTTGGTGTGGGGCAGGTGCAGTATGTGGTGCTGGGGATTGAACCACTGTCCCTGTGCTTGCCTAAGCTTGCCTGAGCAGGCACTTTAGACTGCTGAGCTATCTTGCTGGCCCTATGGGAGAATCTTTGGGAGAATCAGTGGTATCCTAAGGTCCCCAGCAGGGGTGGCAGGAAATGAAAGGAAGGCACAGCTAAGGACTACGTGTAAATGAGAAGCAAGGGCTGGTAGTGGCTTCGTGGGAGCCATGCAGAGCCTGTGCCAGGGAGGTCCTGAGAGTGAAGCCTGAAGGAAAGAGGGACCCAAAGAGGAGAAGGGGGGACAGGTGGTCAGGAACCCCTCCTACTGATGTGGCTGCTGATGAGCATGCAGGTCACCAGGACAGAGTGGAGGGAGGCAAAAGGAGGGAGATGGCAGTGACAGCGTGCCCTTGTGAGCTGCTGTGTGCAGCACTAAATTTCTTTTCCCTTTTTTATGCATTTAGTACAGGGTCTGCAGGGTCTCACTACACAGGTGAGACTTATAGTGATCCTCCTGTTTTTTAATCCTCCCAAGTGCTAGGCTTATAGGCACTTTCCACCATGCCCAGTCTCAATCACCACCTCAGCATGCCCTGGAGGCCAGCATGGTAGAGTGAGGATCAAGCCCTGGCTCCTGAGTCTGCCTAAGTAGGCACCTTATTATGCTGAGCTAACTTGTCATCCCTAACATGCTATTTATCCTTATTATTTTAAAAAGTACATCCTTCAACTACTCTCCAGGAACAGTGACACCTTATTAGGTCACGAAGCACAGAAATAAATGTTTAAACTAAAGGCTAAATTCTCCTTTTCTTACATGTTACTTTCTAAGAAGTAATGAGTCAAATTTTTATATCTAAAACTCTATGTAGTTTGCCTCCTGCCAATTAACATACAATGAAATGAAAAGGAAACATTAATTTTCCTTAGGGTTCTGGAGCTTCACTCCTGAAGTCTGCGCCTGCAGCCTCCTCCATCAAGTGTGCCTGGTGGAGAAGGGGCCCAGGCGGGTGGAGCCTCCAAGGCTGGCTGCGGGGTGCAAGGATTTCCTCCCAAAGGCAGTGCACCAAGAGTGACCCTGAGAAGCGAGAAGTGAGCACTGAGGTGCACTCACACCAGCTGTTCACTGGCTGATGTCGAGCGCTGCAGCAAACATGACTACAGACCCAGAGCCGTATAGACACCCACACCTGCCGGCTCTGCGCCACAGATCTGACCCACTGCAGACCAAAAGCTTTTGAAAAATTCACCTGAAAAGAACTGAACTGAACAGATGCTTCCTTCTTGTCACTATTCACCACTCTCTCCTGTAACCACTATTTACATAGCATTTACATTGTATTATGAACTACTGGCAACCTAGAGGTGCTGTAATGCACACAGAGGGTGAGCCTTGGTTACAGGAGCATATACCTCAATCTACACTGATCTTCCCATCTGCGAGGGACCCTGGGCCCCATCCCCCGCGGATGCAGAGCTTTGCACTCAGCTGAATGGAATATCACGAAGCCAACACTTCTGCCGCGTTGTCAGAAGGAAAACAGGTTGAGAAATTTTCCACTCAGCTCCACAAGCACAATTCACCTTCGGTTTACCAGGCCGGCAAGTGCTCAGCACACAGACGCAGCCCCTCAGACACAGCCAGACCCAATCAGCCCTGCAAATGCATCTCAAGTGGGGTCCCCTTGGGCTCTATGGAGGGTAGGCTTTATAGAGCCACTGGGTGGAGATCTGGAAGCAGTCCTTACGACCATCTGGGCAGACATACAGACAAGAAGACACAGGCTTTCAAAGGAAAATCGTGGCCCAGGTGTACCCAGCCAGTGGGTATTGGGCCAGGATTTATGAATTTTGGTGTATTCTACTAGGTAGAGCAGGCTTTGGCCACCGGCTGGACCTCTCAGTTTATCTCCCTTGCAACTTGCACTTAAGGCTCCTCATTGATAAAGCACAGCTGAATTTCGAGCACAGCCACTTAAGGACGACATGATTGAGAACACAGCCACTTCTCCTCCTGCTGCTCTGGGCTCTCCCTTGCCAGGAGACCCTCTGGCCTCCAGGCCACAGGAGTGAGCAGTGAGGCAGAACCAGCCCCGCCTGACCAGATAGGGCCCTTCTCCTCCTTTTTCTTTTCCCTCTCTCATATTTGTGTCTGTCTGTCTCTCCTTCCCTCCCTCATTATATATGCTTGGAAAAGCTACCTCTGCAGTATGTTATTTTCAGTTATAAAACACATGAAGCAAAATATTTTCCTGCAAAAACACTTTTTCTCCATGGAAAGGACAGATTGGACCCAGACTCTGGAGCAGCAGGTTGCCAGGACATGAAGTGTGTTTGCACCCAGACCAGGACGCAACCCAGCTGGGCCAACTGCTGGCAAGAGAGGAAGCAGGTACGGCTGCAGCCACCTGGCAGATGGGGAAATATCTGCCAGGAAAGCCTGACTTCCAGGGCTACCTTTTAGAAATGCCTTAAAAACCCTGTTTATAGTTCATAGTGTTGACTTGTCTTGTTAACCAGCCTTTATTTCTACAAAATATTTTTTAATTCTCTGTGTAGGAGGAACAATATAAAACTGTCTCCTCTATCAAGACTATAATTACCACCGCGTGTTCAGACTGAGCATACAGCGTGAGTGGCACCTCCAGGAGACAGAAACAGGCATGCCTCTGGCTCACAGCCACTATCTACCACACGAAGGAGAAGGACCAGGCATCCTCCTAAGGCCTACAGAGGTGGAGGGCTGCCCTGACTCCCTAGCTGTGTCTTCACAGGCTGCAGAGCAGTGGAAGCTGCCATGGCACCCACAAATCTGGGGAGATCAAGGGCTGATGCTCTGTCTTCTGTGTGCTCAAAAGCTAAAACACAGACCAAGAGGGCCATTAATAAATTCTGCTCATTTTAAGCTGGAAAGGAACCAGAATCTTGTAATTCAAGCAAGGACAACTTAAGATCCAGAAATTCCTTGTAATAACAATAGCAAAAAATATGCAGATGTAATTCTTCTAATTTGCACTTGCTGCTTTGGAGATACTATTCTAAATGCACTTTACTGGGTACGCTGACACCAGGTGTGGGCTGCAGAAATGGGTAGTTTCTAGCTACAAACATGTATTTGAGAGATGGATTTGGCATGTGTCTAAAATTCCTAAAATTTGTAGATAAAAAGCAAGAATGTTTTTCTCAGCTGGTAAGGCAATTCCAGTATCTTCAGAACTCCTGGAGAAGTCCTAGCCCTGTGAAGGGACAGGATGGAGAAGATGTAACGGAAGCTGGCAGTGTAGACCTTTGGTCAGTGTGGAGATGTGGGCCTCAGGAGGCTGCATACCTTGTCACATTAGCTGGGGAGTCAACAGGGCATAGGGAAAAAGACTGTCACCCCAAGAGTGAACCAGTGTTTGGAGAGAGGTTTGTCCCAAGGGGGCAAAGACAACTAAGCAAGTCTCCCTGGGCCCTGCCACCACCCCACACTCAGTGTCACTTGTCATTGCAAAGAGAGTCACTGTGCTCTCGTCCACACCCAGTGGACTCCTAAGCAACTACTTCTGTGTGCCACAGCAGTAGGGTCTGGGAAGGGACATGCTTACCTCGCTGGGAAAGCATAGGAAAAGTGACTTCTACAGGATTACCTACAACATGGCCCTTGAATTTCACTGGATACCAGTTCACCCAAGTGCCTGGTGACAACATGGACAGGAGAAGCTTCTGCAGTGTGCTGACAGGAGTCTAATGGCAGATAACCAAAGGCACCGTAGCATCCGGATCTGGTCCCACCCTCAGATCTAAGTTGCCATCCTACTGACCTGACTTTTGCAATGAGACTCCACTGCAGTTTGAAAAGACACCTTTTGAGACTTGAAAAGGCAACTCGCATCAGTAAAGGAAAGCTTCTAATATCATTTGAGATTATCTCACATCAGTGTATTAGCTTCAGAACTAAGTACTGAAAGGGCTCTGTCAAAGGATTGTTTCACCCTTGCTGTTGTGTTTTGTCTGTGCCCCATCACAACCTCCCCCATGGGAGTTGTCAACACAGGAAAATATAAATGCTGCTTCCTGCAGCTGAGTGGAGATTAACCCTTCCTCCATCTGCCAGGTCTCTGGCCTCAAGAAGTGCTGGTAGTCACACACCATGTTCTCACAGTGTCCTTAGCAATAGACAGAATTCTGTAGTAAGCGATGACATCATTCTGTTGTCGACCCCAGTCAGTGCTCCTGGTCCCTACCACTTGGAAAAATGAGGCTTTGGAAGAGCTGGGTAGTAGCTCACTTCATGCTATGTAAGGGACACATCCTGTGTACTCCTGTCCTGTGTGGTCTCTGACATTGCAAGAAGTAGAACCAACACACACAAAGTCCGGGTCCCAGAGCTTTAATGCTCGGTCTCTGCGCAATGAAACACGACAGACTGATAAAATATTTTATATGTACAAGACATAATGAACGTTTTAATTCTCGTTTCTCCCCTCTAGTAAAGCTCATCGAACTTAAATACACATTCCTACAATTCATTGCTAATTTTACTCACTTTATGAAGAAAGATTGAAGAGCAGAAGATGGCAAGATTTTTTTTAAAAGTTATAGTTCTTATAAATTACACAATGATATAAATGCATGCTCTTCACTTCTTAATGAAATGCAGAGCATTTCTTTCTGTATGTGTGACCCACCCTTCTGGTTTTCCTCTCTAAAAGCCTGGGAAGGAAAACTGAGTTTGGGCTTTGTCATCTCAGCCCAGCGGCTAAAGGCAGCGAGATTACTACTGTGGCGCTCCTAGTCCTCTTTATTACAGCCTACCAGGGTGCTGATGATGTAATTGCAGGAGCCCGCGCCGGCAGCCCTCCAGCACGCACAACAGTTGCACACCAGCCTCGGCGCCCATGTGAGCAGCCTTCTCTCTGTGCACACCCACAAGCTCCACCTAGCACTAAGGAAAGCGGAGAGGAGAGGCAGAGCTGGACTGGCTGCTAAGCGGGGAAGCAGCTGGGCTACAGGACACCCTCGGGCTTGACATTTTGGCTTTTAACCCATTCTTGGAAGCCCTCAACTTTTTTTCTCTGACGGCCTCTAATTTTTCCCTCCAAAGCTCAGGGGAGCAGGGAACACCCAGTCTGTCCTGGCCCTGCGTGACCCTACGCAGATAGCCCCCTGAAAGTTGCTGGAAACTAGCGCCAGCGTCTTTCAGTCGGTGTTTAAAATGAAACAATGCCTGGGAAGGCAGGCTCTCCGTGGAATCCCACACATTCGAAACGCAGGAGAGCCGCTCGCGCAAACACGGAGAGCCCCGCGAGCGGGCGGGCGGGCGGGAGGCTGCGTGCAGAGGAAGAGTCCACAAGCCAGACACAAATCGCTCCCGGCGATGCCTCCCGCAGCCGGGGACGCTTACCTGAGGGCTTCTCCTCCAGGAAAGCCTGCTCGCACCTGGGGCGTCCTCCTCCTCTTCCGGCGCCTGCGTTCTCCTTTCAGCAACACCGCTTGCTGGCCACCGTGCTCCCTCGCTGCCTTTCTTCGCCCACAGGCAGCGGCGGCGGGAGCTGCCCGCTGCCCGCTGCCCGCTCCTCCGCAGCCCGCCCGCTCCGGCTCCAGCCCCTGCTCCCCCCGCCGCCGCGGCGACCCCGCAACTCCGCCGCCGGCGCCCAACTGCCCCTCGCTCCGCAGCCCTCGCCTGGCTGCTCGGCGGCTCCCTGCTCACCCACTTCTCTCTCTAAGAAAGCAAAATGGGCTCCCTCCCCGCGGCCCGCGGCCGGCAGCCGGCGCGAGGCAGGCGCAGCAGCCTCGCAGTCGAGGTGAGGAGCGCCGGCGCTGCTGGAACTTCAGCAGGCTGGGAATGCAGCACAGACGCCGGCGGCCACGGCCCGACCGAGGCGCTCTGTGGCCCTGCCAGGTGTGGCCGTCAGCTCTGCACTGACAGCCCCGGCGTGGGCAGGGCAGCTGTCTTCTGTGTCACTGGAGGGTGACTCGGGAGAGCGTCAGATGGCCCATTCCGCAAGCAAGTGGCATCACAGAATAGCAAGGATTACCATTAAGCTGGCCTCGGTTTAGTAATTACTGCTTTAAATGGAGTTGGCTGTGCTTGGGATCTCAGCACCGGAACACAATGCAGGCCCCGCTGGACCCCAGAAGCAGTGGACAGGACCCTTTTTGTAGGAAGGGGACAGCTTACAGGTCTCACCCCTGTGGGTAGCCATTTGAAGGGAACTGCTCCACATTTCAAATTAAAAGCGCAGACACACATCAAAGCGGGAACACAGGGAAGCAGAGGTCTCTACTCTCTTGGGGACAAGGTTGCTCTCACTTTTGGCTGCAGCAGGTCTGAATGGGCTCGCTTGCTCTCTACTTTGCTGAGAAGAGGAGATGGGGAGTCCTGGCTCCTGCTTCCCACCAATTAAGCATTCTCAACCCTCCAAGCCTCCTGTTGAACAAATAAAAAAAGTACTGGCTCTTAAAATAGAGCCTGAAAGAAGCTCAAGTCCTAGAATAATTTGTAGGCTTTAAGCAGCATCTGGTCTCCTGGCTTAGTTCTTTTATTTTATTTGCTTTGTAGAAAAGAGGAGGATGTTTCCAAGCCTGAGAAACAGGCGGCTAGTAGCTGAGATTAAACAGGCTAAGAGGCGTGCAATCAGACTTGCACAGCATCTCTTGCACACGTAAGGTGAGTGTGTTCAGGTCAACCTCAGAATCCATGCTGCTTTCCCGGGGTCACTAACACTGCCCAGCGGCCCACACAACGAGCAGCTACGCCCCAGAGGTCACACTGGGGCTGGGGCTGTGACTAAACATGCTACATGTGTAAATGCTGCCATGCGTGACCGCCAGTAAATGACCTCCTCCGTGACTTAAAGGTAATCACCGTCAAGTGGGACATGCCAGGTTCTGGCTGCTAAGCCTCCGCAGCAGCTGCTGAGGTCCAAGGCCCTGCCCCGGGGCCCACAGCACACCATGGCCTGCGTCCCCCGCCCCTGCCTCACCACTGCCCAAGAGCACTCCAGGATGGAGCTCTGGAAATCTGGTCAGATCTCCATGAACATCCGAGGGCAGAGCTTGGCTTTCTACATAACAGAATTCAGAGGAAACTAGGTGTCACCTTGAAGAAGGTATTTCAATACATAAAGGGCATAAGGTAAACACACACACATCGTCTTCTTTCTTGGAGTTACTGGAGTGTGTGTGTGTGTGTGTGTGTGTGTGTGTGTGTAGTCTAAGGGAAGCAGCTATGGAGCCAGCTCTGTAGCCAATGCTTTCATAAAGGAAAGTATGCAGGAAGGGTGGAAATGACCAGAAAGGTTCTGCTCCTGAAGGGACCTACCACTCAGCTGTAAGGAGCAAGATTCTGGTCAGATGTTTCAAAGCAGAAATTGTTTACCTTTCTGAAAGTGACAGGAGTCAGGGGTCTCGGTTATGCTGGATGCTAATAAAATACACCACTTCTGGACAGTGACAGAGCTTTGCACCTGTACTGACCTGCTGGGACACCAACGTCCTTGCAGAACTGCAGAACCTCCTTGGAGCTCCTGGCTGAGCTCCTGATGAAGACACTGTACCATTAGAGTGGCGCGAAAGGGACAACAAGAGAGCCGTACGTACTGAGCCACATGCAAAGAGTGTTCCAGCCAGCGCTCAGTCCAGTAGCATTATGCAGCATGCAGCAGGAAAGAGTAATTCCCATGTACACAACTGCCATTTGGCAGGTGCATCTGCCTGAACTCCTCAAAGACTGATTGGTGTAATAATAGATCATATCTCCTCCAGATCCTTCAGCAATGAAAGTCAGGAAGAATCAAACCTCGGGGTACCATGTACCTTGTCTACCCCAAGGGAGAGCTGAGCTGCAGCCTATCTCATTTGTAATTGTGGAGGATGTCATTCGTCATTTTTTATTAGTTGTAAAACTTGACAAAAACAAAAAAGATAGGGCAGTTCTGGTAGAATTCTGATACTTTCAGAGCAACTGGATTTACTTCCTGAGCAGAAGAATTCTTGGAAAAGCATAAACCTACCCTAGTACACTGAATCATATTTTCAGCTTTCCTGAAATCCTTAACTGCCAACTAATCACTGTTCATTAAAACTAACTGCAGAGCTCACTAGTTACAAAAAATAAAAACAAATAAATTTATGTCCAGTTATTGGCTTTCTGTACCTGTGGACATGAGTTCACCAAATGATGAGCTGTCAAGACATTGCAGCTGAGCCATATTAGAGTTAAAGTAGTGAGCTGTGATTTGTAGCTCTACAGTGAGCAGTGTGTAGGGAACAAATATTTAGGGATAAGCAGCCTAATGCAATTTGGAAAGATTTGCTTAATAAAAGGTACAAGACTGAAGTCCAGGCATTGCCACTGAGCCATCTCCCCAGCCTCTGATTCTTCCTGATATTGAAGTTTTCCATAACATCGTAGGTCACTTACGGATTGCCTTTGAGCAGACCTGAACACCTAGCCACAACCATGAGGTTGCAGAGGGCTAATGTCTTCCTTTTTGCCATGTGGGCTTGCTTTGCTCACTCTGGTGGAAGCCAGCAGCCAGGTCCTGGGCACAGGCAGCCCAGAGCAAACCAGGCCACTGGGAGAGGAACTAAGGCTCCAGGCAGGACACAAACTGAAACTTGGCCCCACAGCCATGCACCACTGCAGTCCCCAGCATCTACAGACTCCACAGAGGTGCGAGGGGCTGCACCAGGAACCCAACCTGGGGGTCGACCAGCAGGAGCTGGGAGATGGTAAATGTTCTTGCTTATGAAAAAAAATCCCCTGAAACTTCCACAAGAGAAATGAAATTGGGTATTATTTCACTTTGGGTTTTCAAGGCACCTGTGTATCCAGGGGCCAAATTCTAGGACTCACAAATTCAGTCGCAAGATGTGGACCCTGGGCTTCTTTCTTCCTCATACTGGCCCCTGTCTACAGTCTTGGGTTGTGAATCTCTGTTGTAGCACAGCTTCTTAGCGAGTGCCTTAACTAATGGTTCTGTTCCATATTCCAAAAGCAATGAGCCAGTCATCCTTACACGATTTTCTTCCTTGATACTTATCTTTAAAACCTTGTCATGGCTTGGGGTCTTGCAAGGTGAACGATGCAGGATATTATAAGATTATTTTATAATGAATAACCCAAAGAACCATATACAAAGGGTGCAGGAAATCTGTCCACACACTAAAGACCAAAGAATCCAGCTCAGGGTCCAGGTCCTAATATCCCGTATGAGACCAGTCAAAAATCAAAAGCTCATAGCAGTGCCTCCCACAAGCCCAGCTGGAGGCCTAGAGCCCATGACGAGGTCTCATGCAGGTCTGCTTCACAGATCTCCACTGGGAAGGCCCAAAGGTGAGTGGTGGAAGCTAGGAAGCCTGTGCCAGCAGGATGAAGGCTCTGTGGTAGCAGGCTGGAAAGTAATGCTCAAGGTAAGCACCTCGCAAAGGTCCCACAGCCATCCTCAGCCATGGTGAGGTCCTGAGTTCCCCCAGCAATCAGAAATGCCAAGTTCCCATCAAGAAAGCCAATGTGGCAAGTTTCTACAGCAGGCTGAGAAGTGCACTATCTTTCTCTCCAGAGCCAGGAAGTGGTGCCCAAGATGAGGACCAAAGCTCCCCCAAAATGAACTTCAGCCATTCTCAGTGACAACGAAGGTCCTAAGTTCCAAAGCAACAAGAACAGCTAAGTTCATCAGGAAAGCCAGCATGGCAAGGTCCTCCAGCAGAAGAGCCCGAGAGACCAGCACAGACCAGCAGCTTCTCTAACAACCTCTGCAGTTCAGTCTCTTATGCTGCAGGCAACAACCCTCAGGTGGACCTCCCACATCCAGCAGCACCATGCTAGTTCAATTCAGCTGGATGTAACAAGCTGACCACCACTGGTTAGAAATCCAGTTAGAGGGAGAGGAGGAGGGCAGGGAAGGAGTAGAAGGAAGGGAGAGGAGGGGAGGGGAGGGGAGGGAGATGGAGAGGCATAGCATCACCATGTGATACTGTCACTGTCCCCCATACCACAGCAATAAAATAGATGGTCTGATCCTCCAAAAGCAGGGAAACTTGGAGACCAGTTTAAAAGCTAAGCATTAAACTTCTATTGCAAAACTGGTTCCACAGTGAAATTGACATTATAATATATGGTACAATTGGTAAAGTTTTTTTTTTTTTTTTAATTAATAGTTAAAGCAAGAGAAACTATTCCAAGAGACACTGTCAGGCTACCTCAGGGTGGGAGTGGTCACTAAACACTGTAGTGAGCGTCAGATGAGGCTGCAGGGACAGCCACACCTCCCCTCTTCACTCTGCTGTTTACTTAGGAATTCCCTTTTCAAAATTAGGGTCAGAACACATTCTAGCAAGTCATCAGACTAAGCTATTATGAAAGAGGCTCCAGATTTTTAAACATATAATAATTGTTGAAAAAGAACAAGCCTCTTTTAAAATTCACCCTCTTACCCTTAGCTTTGTTGATTTAGGGATTGCTGGCAGGGTGAGGTGGCCCGGGCCCACTCTCGGCACTAGCTCCAATCGGCTCTAGAGAGTGAGCTCATCTTTTCTGGTGCTGGGCACATTCCTTGACCACTAGGCTTGGTTACTGGAAAGTTAGGCAAAAAAAAATCCTACTCAGTTCTTGCTTGTGAATCAAATGGGACAGCTGCCTAGGGGGAGCTTCTGTCGGGCAGGCACTAGCTCCCCCTCAGATCACCCTTGGGCTGAGCTGGCCACCTGCTTCCAGGCTCCCAAGCCCTGAGCACAACCCTCTTTCCCTTGGGGCACTGTCCGCAAAGCAGGCCAGAACTGCACACTTAAGCAGGCATTCACATCCATCTTCCATAGTTTCTTCCAGCGATGCACGCAAAACTGCACAAGGCCATGGAGCAGGCTGTGCAGGGAACAAGACGGAGCCTGCCTCTGGCTGCTGAGAGACCGGGGGGACTGGGGCACCAGCCGGCAAGGCCAGAGGTCAGACTTTCCAGTAGGAAAAGACAGGGTCGCAGTTGTCCCTTGTATCAGAATGAATGTCAGGTAGACCCAGGCTGGACGGATTCATGGCTGGAAGGTTGGAGACAGGCGGGACTGGAAAGTGCCAGGGGGGCTGAGGGTCTGCAGGTGACTGGGCCGCAGCTCTCCACGCTGACCTTCAGTCAGGTGACCAGTCTTACTGAATGGCCAGCAGCCCCGGAGCAGCAGCGTTCATGCCTGGCTGGCAGGGCAGGCTGAGTGATGCCAGGCTGAAGGCCAGGCCCCTCAGTGTCCCGGGCATGGCAAGAGTCTTGGCAGTATGATGGCACATCTCTGTCTCAGCGACACAGTGCTGAAGGGCACATTTCTTTCCTGCCCCACCTCAATCCATGCATGACCTCAAGTTTTCCTTTTTCTAGTTCTAGAGATGGAACCCAGGACTGTCACACTGAGCTACATGTATTTGCTTATTTATTTAAGTACCAGAAATTGAACTCAGGCCCTTGAACTTATCAGATAGGCACTTGTGCTGCTGAACTATAACCCCAACCCTACCCTCAGCTATGTCCTAGTCCTTTTTATTTTTATTTAATTATTTAAACACTGAGGCAGGATCTGGCTGGCTAGCGCTCACCCAGCATCACACAGGGCGCCCTGCCCAAGCTCCTCGGCCGCCTAGTCGTCCTCCCTAGATCCAGAGTCTCACCACCTCAGGGGTGTGAGGACTGAGTGGTAAAGGGTGAATAATGTGAGACTCCACTAACTACGCCACAGGATCTCTCAGGAAAACCAGAATGGGGCAGTGCTGTAAAGCAAGAAGCCCTAAAGTTCCTTCATGTGAAATTCAGAAAAAATGGCCCAAGGCTGAAAGAAAGACCCAGAGCTCAGAGTGCACTTTAAGAGCCTAACATGTACACAGTTGGGTATCATCTGGATTGTGATTCAAAAGGAGGGAAACACTGCCTTTTTGAATAATTAGAAATTTAAGCATGCAAATGGTTAATTAATGATTACAGAATCACTAGTAATTATAGAGTAATTGAGCTGACACATTTTGAATATGTGTACAGAAACATAAGGGAAATGATGTATTTGTGATTCACCTCAGGATAGGCTGAGGAAAGAGAAAAAAGGACACAGGAAGGTGACTGGCCACAGAGTGACAACTCCTAAAGGTGACAGACAGCTGGGAGTTCCTTAAAATAATCTGCCTACTTTGCAATATTTAAAATTTTACAGAAGAAAATGACTGAAGTCGTCTTTTTACTAAGGATCATGCTCTAAGGAACCAGCTTACTCTGTAACATACCCAGTAAGTACTCTAGGCCTTTATAAATGAAAGTTAGCCAGGCTCATCGGCATAGAAGGGGAGGTGCAGTGTCACTCATGCTGCTGTCCTGCAAGCTGTCTTCTTACTCAAAGGGTGCACAGTAGGGCAGCAGAGGCTGCAGCTTGTCCAGGTGGCACAGTGACTCTCAAAATGTAAAAAATTTCCAAAGCCCTTTCCAAATCCTCCGTGACTTAGGAGGGGCCCAGTGCAGTAGTTCACAAGCTTCTGAGAGGCAAATCTCAAGGACGACAACCATGCTATGACCGCTAGGCTGACAACAGCACATTCACCTCTCTCACATTAAGGAGGGAAAGGTGCTGCTCTAGCCCAGAGCCTGGCTCATCCTGGCACATAACGGGCATATGACTGCACCTCACAGGGTGGCTCTCCGCTGTGTGGGAACCCTCTGGTGACGGGGCTGCTGTCAAAGCCTCCCAGTGATTATAACTCAGCTTCTCCTTGTTTGTTAAATCTTCACCGGCTCCTAGATGAGTTGCCGTGTCTAAAACATGACTCGGAGTTAGAAAGGAAGGCTGGCATTTCACATATCATCTTTAGTCTGAAAGTGAAGTCTATGCCTAATGCAATAAATTTCTGAGGCAGATGAGTCTTGAGGCCTGTTTCATTTAAATGTGGCTTTAAATACTTCAGAATTATATGTGCTTGTCACCAGAAGTTATTTTAGCTCACTGAGTTGCAGTGCAGGACCCTGGAGTGTAGAGAAAAATGCACTACATGGTAATTATTTGAAAAGTACCATTTGGCTACTTTCCGGAGACACTGATAGGGAGAGCTCTGTCTAGTGCTATGAAGTTGTAGTGCTTGGACTAAACGAGGTCCTGACTGGACAGTCACCTGCCCCAGGACCCAGGGAGCGAGACCCACCACATGGAGCCTTCCTGGGGATGCACCAGCCTCCTAGCAAAGCTGCACATTTGCTTCTAAAACCTTTTATCCAGTCATCTTGTTCAGCAGTCCTGAGACACACGTTTCAGGATGCAGGACAGACAGCATTGCTCCTGAGATTTGTGGTCCTCGTCTCAGTCCATATACGTGGCTGTGCTGTCGATTTTCTTCCTGAAGTCATAGTCCCTTGAGCTCTGCCTGGGGCCACCTGTCCAGCCTCTTGGCTGTGAGTAAGCAATTATAAGACCATTTCTCCCCAGCAGATGACTGCCCTGGGGTGTCCAGAGATGCTCCCCCCTCCCTGGGGATGCAGGCAGCTCTGTCCAGACACACAGGCTTGGCTGTACATCACACTTCTGGCCTATTCCAGTTATCCCAGGTGTAATGCTGGAGTTCCTGGTCACTCAGGTCCTAAACCGTGAACTCTGACCCCAGCTCCAGGCCTGGTGGGTCCACTTCGCTGCCTGCACTGGTGTGGGCCTCCCTGGAGCCAAGAGGCTTTCCCATAGTTGTGGCTGAGCTGAGTGCTTCACAGAGCCCCAGGCATGCCTCCTATCCCAGTTCACCAATGAGGAACTGAAGCTCAGAGAAGTCAAGATCTTTGTCTCAGGTCTCACAGTTTCCAGGGTTCAAACCCAGGCAGGTGGGATTTAAACTGAGAGCTCAGTGCATGGCATTTGCTCTTTCCCTGTAGCTGAAAACTTTTCTTATTTTAAACAGCAGAAGTCTGAGTGCAGTGCTGCTGAGCTCCGAAGGCAGCAGGGAAAGCCATCTCATGACAGATGAAATACAATTACTTTAATTTGAAATCTTTGCAATAAAATCCTCCCATAATTGTGCAGGGTGTGTTCCCCTGGCCCTAATGTGAGCCTTTCTCCCGGCTGAAGCCTGCCCCCTGCTGGCGTTTCTGATTTCTGCTTTGCAAGGAAATCTCACTGCAAGGTGCTGGACTAGAAGATGTCAAGTGAAATAACCCTAAGGCAGAAAGGCTTAGCCTAGGATGTCCACACTTGGTCTGTGGGCAATGGAGTTCAGAACAGTGGCTGCTGGAGGCCAGGAGGTTGGGTGGGTCACAGAAGATGAAATACTGGCTAGAGTGAGGTCTGAGGTGTGTTCGGTAGCATGGCGGTCACTACAGCAGTGCTGGGCTCTGGAGAAAAGGCCTAGAGGGTAGGTGTTAAGTGTTCTGAGAACAAGGCTTACAGCCCTGTGAGGTGATGTGCACAACTAGATTTGTCTTTGCCTCAGTGTGTGTGTGTGTGTGTGTGTGTGTGTGTGTGTGCGCATGGGGCACTGGTATCCAAGGGCTCTTGCACCTAGAATGCCACAGACACCCACACCCATGGATCAACGCTAGCTTCCCAGCACCTTCGCACATGCACCACCTCCAGGTCAGCAGGATGCCAATGCAGATACAGTGTCAGCCACAGATGCTACCCGGGACTGTCTGGGTAACACCAAGAGCAAGGGTGTGCTCCTGTTTCTTAATACAGACCAGGGCTTCTCCACCTACTTGCGGCCATGGCTAGTGGACTTCAGGATGTAGAAGTCATGGTACTGCCTAACACAATGCTATGCCCGACGGACACATAGGATTGTATCTGGCAAATAAATACATAAATAAGTAAGCAAGCAAGCAAGCATGCTCTTGAGGCCAGAGCCCAACAGTGGAGCCATTAAAACAAACTCTCCCTCTGTTGTTCAGAAAATCAGCTTTCTGGTCACCATAAGACAACATGGAATTTTAAACCATGTTGTAAGGTCAGAGCTGCTTTTCATTTCCTTTGGAGGGTGGGGGCCCTGTGGGCTTCCTCTGATTCCTAAGGAGTTGCAAACGCGCCTCACTGCACAGCCACGGAGGAATGCTCACGGTGGCTCAGTCGGGCCGTTCCGAGGGGCAGTGGAGCTGCTGACCTTCCACCCCAGGAAGGGCTCACCAGCGCAAAGCCCCAGCGCCTGCTGCATCTCAGGATTCTCTCCTCTGACACCAGAGGATCTTGCAGGCTGGGCTCTGAGAGTGCAGTACAGACAGGATGTCACCATCAGGACCCAGATGTCCATGCAGACAGTGGACGTGCCCTGCCAAGGGGTGACAGCGCCCTCCTGTGCGCCTGGCAGACAAGTGCTCCTGAGCCCCACCAGAATATATGGGCTGGTTTGGGCTTGAAACTGCACTTGAATAATTTCAGTTAGGCTTGACAGAAACCAGAACTTTTATCATGAGACTATGAATGTGTTTGAGCATTTACTCAGATCACCAGGATTTTCAAGTAGAGATACATAAAGCCCCTCAGCAGGACAGCATCTTCCTGGCTCTGCTTCTGGTGATCATGCAGTGACTCCTGCATCCATCTGATAATCTGTTTAAAGTTGCTAGAGTGGACAAATGATATGACTTCAGCCAGTAAATGCTCAGCACCATTGGACAGGACTTGACCCTGAAATTTACAGAAGATGCAAGCAGGAGTCTAGGGTTATTGCCGCCATCAACACCAGAGATAAAGTTAATTAAATCTAGTGCCACAAGCTTCCAAAGTTTTAAGTTACTCAAAGATAAAGCGGGGCCCACCCCTCCAAAGAAATGTGCAACTCATTAACTTAGCAACTTCTAAATTTTGATAATATAAACAGAAGGGAAAGAATTTTAAGAAAACAGTAAGATGAGAGAACAGAACGGGTGACCCCTAGGAAAGGACATGTGATATGAATCTGTGACACAGAAGCTGTTTTGAGCAACTGAGAGGACAGTGGCTGCGAGGGGTCCAGGGTGCCCATTTTGTCACAGCTGCAAAAGATGATACCTTGTAGGCTCGGCACTTATGAACCCATCTCGTGGACTCCCAGCAACCTCAGCTCCATTTTACTCTTAAAAAAATGAGGTTCAGAGCTGCCACACAGAAAGTCAGGAGCTGAGTAGCTTCTACACCCATCCCTGCAGCCTGCTCTTAACCACTGTGCATGACTTCCCAGGGCGGAAGTGCAGTGTGAGGGCGCATCTCTCTCCAAAGATGAGAGCACAGCATTTTCAGATGGAGGATCTGGCTCCAGTGGCTGGAGCCCCTTGGCTGCTGGGCAGGTTCTGCCATGGTGACCAGTGCAGCTGTGGGGCTGCCCGAGTCGGCCCTGGGAAGGAAGACAGTGAGTATGTCTGCGGATATCTGGGTCAGGAGCAGGGCAGGTGGGCAAGATGTGGCAGGGCAGAGAGCCCGGCTGCCACACCTCAAGGTCTGGAGCACCCTGGGAGACAAAGGGAATCCATCAAGGCCATGGGCTACAGCTCAACCCCAGGGGTGAGGAGCAGGAGGCCTGAGGGCCCACTGGAGCAAGTAGTTGTTCAAAAGGTGAGCCTGACCATCCACACCTTTTAGGTAAAGGAATGCACTAATGGTCATGGGCCTGGGCATGCGTGCACCCACCCACCCACACGCCATGAACAGCTTTTGTGATTTCACAATGTATCCATCACCCATGAATTATCACAATACCTGCACTATATTTTCACCTGTACAAAATGTATAGAATTAGGGGAGACATGAGCACAGTCCTTCAGTACATGCAAAGCTGGTGAAGGTGACCAGAAAATACAAAAGCTTCCACGGCATGTGATCCAGTGGAAAACTGATGTGTCAGGGTGATGGAAACAGATACAAAGGACTGGGTATTAAGAAGCTTAATACTGGCCCAACTGTGCCAGTCCATCCAAAGTCTGGGTTGTCAGAGTAGCTGGTTACTATGGTAACGGTCACCAGTGTCATTTTCAGACCTCGTCCTTTGCACTGCGTCAGTACACACTCAGCAGTTCCAAGGAAGAGTGGTGTCCTCATCAGCTCATGCATCTGCAGTAGGAAATAACTCTTGGGTCCCTTATTTCAAAAGCCTCTCATTAAAAGTTTAAGTACTGACCAAGACTAAGAATACAAAAATACTGTCTTAAAGGACAGCCGTGCTCTGGTTCTGTCCCTGTGAGACTCCTACTATGAGGGGCCGACACTGTGGTGGCCTTGGACACGACTCTCCTAAGGCAGCACACACCACTACGTGGGAGTGGACCCTAGGAGTCTGGCTCCTTCCTGCCCAAGTGCCCTTGGTAGAGTGGGGCCAGACCTGGTCTGGCCCAGGAGGAAATGTGCATTAGGAGCTGTGTGGAAAGGGCACAGGCAGTGCCAGCCCAGAGCCAGGGTCAGCAAGAAGCCAGGCCGCAGGGTAGGTGCACTGCTTTCTTTTAATATAAACTATAATTTTTAAAGTCTTTTTAAAATCTTCTATTTATTTATTTATTTGGTGCAGGGTCTCACAACATAGCTTGGACTCATAGTGCTCCTCCTGTTTCAGCCTTCCTAGTACTGGGATTACAGAAGTGTGCCACTACACCCAGTTATGGGGCCAGCATGGCCTGTGGTACTGGGGATCAAACTCAGGTCCTTGCGCTTGCCAGGCAGGCTCTTAGGCTGCTGAGCTATCTCCCCAGCCTAAAGTAAGAAAAATAACACTTACGAGGGAGTCCTGAACACTGCCCTGCATTTATGATGATGTCATATATTTATTTTCTAAAATGCAGTTTGTAAAGTTGCTACTGTCCTGTAGTGTCAGTACAGTGATCCCCAGCCCAGAGTCTGTGGGAAAATGTAGGAAGGAATGTGAGACACCCCGACAGTTTAGGGGAACCACAAAGCCCAGGATATCCTCAGATCCCTTTCAGCCCTGTGACTTCAAGCACGGCTACATCTGGAGTGGCAGCGAGTGTGAGGCGAATGTGCTCATCCGAGGTTACATCTGAGGACCCGCCTGCCTCTGGGCCGCTGCTGCCCACCCCAGCCACAGAGCAGTGCCCTATTGTGCATCCACCTTTAGGCAAACTCACTCAAGCTTCAGCCAAGCCCCAAAATGAAATCCTCATTTTGTTCATCTTGCTCTTGGGTGATGCCTCGACACTGCCATTCCAGAAATATCCTAGGTCTAAGGGCTAAGGGTAGAGTTGGACAGGAGCTGCTGGTGTGCCTGGATGGGGGCCTCTGGGGGAGACCTTGAGGCCTTACCTTGGCTGACAAGGAAGCCCCAGATTTTCATCACCCTTAATCCAGGGCCTCCTCTACGTGACCCCAGGGTAGGGTGACCTCCAGTCCCTGAACTTTGTGAATCTGAGAAGAATTCTCAAAAGTCTTCTCATCACAGCCAAGTCTGTAGCACAATGCAAAAACGGCCCTGCCCTGAGAACAGCCAACGTGAGCTGCTTGACCCAGAGTAATCTGCCCTGTCCCACCCACTGCCTGACTTTGTACTTTGCATGCAGAGGAGATGCAACTCCACTCTGCCCACTTCACAGAGATGTGAAGCACTCCAGAAGTCTCACTTCCACTCTGCTGTGCTTGCTCTTAACCCTCTCAGAGAAAGCCAGGCACTCTGGGAGACTGTAATGTTCAGCTACGCTCATTTTATGTTCCCTGAATATTATGAGCACCATGGAGCCCTGTGCTGAAGGGTGTTCTCTGTCCACCTCCACGGATGGCAGGCTGGACTCCTTGGTCTGAAGGGAGGGGTCTGAAGTATCAGTCAGCTTTGCTCATCGGGCTTCTGACTGAGACCTAGCCTATGCTTTCACGCTGCTTACAAATTAAAATGACCCAGGAACTCTTTGAAAACAGCACTAATACCAGACCAGGCTGGTGCCAATTAAATCCGAATGTCTGGGCTGATAAATGGGCAGGATCAGTACTTTAAAGGATCCCGCAGTGTTTCAAAAGGTACCAACACTTGCAAACCACTGGCCTAGCCCAGGGTAGCACACGGTGTGCAGGGGAACTGACAGAGAGAAGAATGCGAGACCCCGACTCCACACTCGGGCCACGCCAAGATCCAGCTGCTGTCTGGTGACACAGCTGAGCAGATGGGCAGCTGTGCAGGTCCTCAGCGTCCTGCTCTGTGGAACACACTGCTCTCTTCTCAGGATGGTGATGGCTCCAAATGATCTGTGGTGCCATCCTTCTGGCTGACACTTAATTCTAGCTGCCCAGAAAGACACACCTGGGCACTGCCCCACGTGCACCTGCTCTTGCGGGTGCAGAGGCTGCGGCAGCCACCACCCCACCTGCCCAATCCTAGCCCAGGTGCAAACAAGGGCACCTTGATGCATCTCCCTGGCCAGCAGGGCAGAGTCAGGGAAGCCCCTGGGAGCTGAGCTCAAGCAGGAATGTTGAGGGGTGAAGGCTCTCTGCATGAACACGTAAGAACAAGGGCGCCATGCAAGTGGTTCTCTCCCACACTCCTGGGGAGAAGGGGGCCCAGAGGAGCCAATGCTTAGAGCGTGGTTCTGGGGACAGGCACAGTGGCACACATTTACGACCCCTGCACTCTCAGCCTGAGGAGGGAGGCCTGTAAGCTAAAGCCTAAGTTGGACAACTCGGTGATAAAGTGATCAGTGTGCACCACCTGGAGCGGCCCCTGTACACAGGACACACGTGGCCCCTGTGGTTCCTGAGGCCTTCTTCACACCCAGTCCAGACTCACAACCACTTTCTAGGTAGTCCTGCCCTGCCCTGCCCTGCAGTGTCAGCTGGTCCCTCTGGTTCCCAGCATGGTCTTCAGTTGGTAGAGATGAGAGTTACTGCAGAATTAAAGCCAGGCTCAGTTAAACTGAAAGTGCTAGCACTGAGTGAGCTGCTGCCCTTACACCAAAGCAAAGAGGGAAACACAGCTTGTGCAACAAAAAGGGAAGAAAACTAGAGGCCACTGGGCAAGCTCCTTGACCCCTCCTGACCTCCACTTCCTGCCTATAAAACAAGAATGAAACTGTGCACTTCCAGTTGCTGTTGTGAAGATTAAACAAATTCACCAATACAAGACGTGGGCCTCCCTCACCAGTAGTCATTAGCCAGCCAAGTTTTTCAGCTTTTAAGTCTTGTAAGTTGCCATAGAGATGACCAGAGTTGCCCTGCTGGGGACACTGTGGGTTCTTTTCACCTTGCCTGCTCCGATTACGATGTACCAAGTGAAGAGGGTCACAAATGCCATTCTGTTACACTCCTGCCACCTCCTGATATGTCTATCTTCTCCCTGCTTGCGCCTCTGAGGCTGAGCGTAGTAGTTCCACAATATGAAAAGAGTGGCAAGAGAGCAGAGATGGTTAAGGTCAAATGTAATGCTGGCTAAGCTTGAATTTATTATAAGGCATCTCTATCACTCAGAAAGCATTATGTTCTTGAAGATCAGTTCAACAACCAACACTCTATTGAGTATTAAACGCTTCTCAGACTTCGGTGTACAGAGGAATCTTTGGAGAATGGTATTTAAATGCAAATTCCGTGCCCTTTGAATAAAATCTACCTTAATGTGTCTGGACAGAGCTCAGGCCCCACGAGGCGGTGTCTCTCGCTCGTATGTCCTGGGAGGAGCTTTGAGGGGGAGCTCTCTTTGATGCACAAACCCGCAGCTCGTAATTCATCCCAGAGCCGGATCCCTGGCCCTGGGCCCTGTGCACGCTGGTGCTCCCACACAGCCACACCTACAGGCGCGGGTGCAAGCAGGTGCTTTAAGGAACCTGGGGAAAGACTAAGTGATTAGCACACTGGGAGAGGTTGCTCTATATAATCGACGTCAGATAACTTGCAACTTACTCCCATTTGTCTCTTTTTTTATTTTTATTTTTTAAATTTTATGTATTCTGTACAGGGTCTCACTACACAGGTCAGACTCATAGTGATCCTCCTGTTTCAGCCTCCCCAGCACTGGGATTACAGGCATGCGCCACCACACCCAGCACACGCAGAACAGGGCCAGCACAGAATGTGGTGTTGGGGATTGAACCTGGGTCCATGCACTTTCCAGGCAAGCTCTTAGACCACTCAGCTATTTCCCCATTTGTCTCTCAAAACAACCAACACAACATAAATCCAAATGAAACCTCAATAGATTTCCTCATTACTTCAAATCAATAGTTCCCAACCAGGTGCTAAATTTTTAAACAACTACCCAGCTCCCTTCCAACAAGCAGGAAGGGCTCAGAAACCAGGACAGAGGCCAAGCCTGGCTGTGTGGAGTCAGCCCGCCCCTGCTGCTGGTCATCCCTAGAAACACCCCAAGCAGCAGGAGCTCTCTAAAACCCTCAGGCTGCCTTAGCAAGGCACAGACTTGGAGTTGCTAATCCTGGCTTCATGCAGTAGGGACTCATCATCGAGGGGCAGAGGAGAAATTGTGTGAACCTGGACTCAGGACAGCAGCGGGGTGAGGAGTGGGCACCAGTGCTGCCACGCAGCTCAGTGGCAGCTGAGAGTGGGTACATGTAGGGAACAGGAGCAGAAGAGCCGTGCACACAGTGCGGGACACTGGCTCCAGGGCCATGGGGCTGTCCTGGCCTCGTGTCCCACAGGCAGCCTGGGGCTGCACAGCAGCTGCACTCACACCACCTCCCAAGCCCCTGGGCCCTGGTTGCCCCCTCATGTAGCTCACACTGGCCTCAAACTCATAGCAATCATCTTGCTTCAGCCTCCTGAGTGCTGAGATCACAGGCGTGCGCCGCTGTGCCAGGCTCACCACAGCATATTAAACTAGCAGAAGCACGAGACCAGGAGAACTCCACAAACCAGAGGAGACACACACTGAGTCACTCCTGAGGAAACCCTGCTAGACCAACCAGAGGATTTCTCAATGGAAACCTTGCAAGGTGGAGAGTGGAGAGACATATTTTAAATTTTGAACAAAAATAATGGTCAAGCAAGAATATATATCGAAGAAAGCTGACCTTCAGAAATAAGGAGAAAGACTGAAGTTCTGAAGTTAAGAAGACACTGAAGGAATGACTTCCTTGCCGCTTGAGGAAGTCCTGTACACTGAAGTCAAAGCAAAAGAATTTCATCATGAAAACATGTACAAGTATGGCTCTCACAGGTAAAGTGGACACAGTCAAAGAGAGTGAAAGAGTCACACCTTGTCAGCACAACAGCCCCCACCACAAAGAGGAACAAGGAGAGGTAAAGAATGAAGATCCTTCAAAACAGAGAAACCCAACATGATGTGTGGAGCAAGCCCCTGCATAGCTAGAGCAGGCTCAGAGTCCCCCGCGAGAGGGGACAGGCTGGCTTGGTGAGCGTGATCTCAAAGCCATGACACGCTGCCTGCCAGGGCCTCCCCTCACCATGACGATGCACGCATGCCAAAGGTGATGACGGAAGTGGCCCCAGGGCCAGCAGGAACAGCCAGCATCATGTGGGACAGACAGCAAGCCAGGGGCAGGCCATGTCAGGAAGGTGGCGCAGCATGGGCTCGCCTCGGCTCTGCCCAGAATCAAGGGCACTTATAGTAAGAGAAAAGCCCACCAAGAAACAAAGGAGGTCATTAGATAATTACCAAATATCAGCACAACAAAATAAATAATCAACATGATTGTGCATGCAGCCTGTGCCAGAGCACCCATTTCCTAGAGCAGATGTCACTCAGGCTAAATGAGAGACAGAGCCAAGGAGACCACAGTCATCAATGGCTGTCCTGCAGCAGGACACAGAGAGAACAGCGGTCACGCGGCCTACAGGTCAAGGGTGTGGTGTGAACCACACACTTGTCAGCCCCAGGCTGCGTGTTCTCCTCCTCAGCATACAGAAGGTCTGCAGCAGCTGTCTCAGGACCTAAGTCCTGTCTCTACCTTCCCTGCCACAGAGGGCCACAGCAGGAAGCCAACAACAAAAGACAGGACAGGGAGGAGAGAAGGGCTGCGGGAAGGGCATGGGATGCACTAGGTCCATGTGCTGGCTCTGCACAGGAGTGTGGACACCACGAGCTGCAGACACAGACTGACTGAGATGCAGAAGGCAGCCATATACTTGGGGCGACTGACGTGCTCCAGAATGAACAAGCTGAAGCATGGAAGTAAAAGATAAGTTTAAGAGGTGTGTGCAAATGAATTTATAACTAAAACATTCTGAAACTTGCATGACACAGCAAAACCACAAGTACTGCTAGGGAGGAAATGTATTGGCTAATAGGAAAATCCAGAACAGTTTCAAGTAGGCAACCTAACTGCATCTCAGATACATATGTACCCAGTCCTGACTTGGAAGGGGTTCTCTTCTAAGACCAGGGGAGGAAGTGAAATATGTGGGGTCAGCCACATTCTCTCCTTCCTCTTCATTAGTGTTATTTGTTGAGTCTTCTGTCTTTGTTCCTGGTTACTGCAGCTAAGATCTGTCACTTTCATTCGTCTTTTCAAAAAAACAGTTCTCACTGTCTTGTCATTTGTCTTGTTTCAAGCTTCTTAGGAATATTGGTCAGGAATACTGTAATTTCCTTTTCTCACTGAGCTCATAGCTGGCTTTGGTATGCCAATAATGCTAGCCTCAAATACTGACCTGAAATGTGTTTTGCCCCTTTCAATATTCTGGAATAATTGAGGAAAACTCTTCCTAGTACCTCTGATGAATATAGATGCAAAAATTCTCAGTAAAAGCAAATCAAATGCAACAGCTCACCATGAGGATGATTTGCCATGATCAAGTAGATGTTTTCTAGGAATGCAAGGGCTGTTCAAGCGAGGGGAATCAATAAATCTCTCACATCAATGGAGTGGATGACAAAGCCAAGTGATCAACTCAGTAGCTGCAGAAGTTCTTGATAAAGTCAACCCTGCTTTGTGGCAAGCATTTGGAACAAAGCAGGAATCCGGCTGTACCTCAGTACTTGTTATTGGCTATTCTGGCAGGTGGGCTGAGGGCTAATGTCAATCAATACAAAATATAATAATCTGACTAGAAAGGGCAGTTGTCTGGAGGCAAGAAACATGCATGAGTCCTAGCTTGTGCATTGGGCACCAAGTATATGAGAAGTCCTGGGACAAAAGTTTCGCATCAAGAGGAATTAAGTGCAGAAGTTGAGGAGTTTCCAAGAGGCCAGGCTTCTCGGCAGAGCTATGGAAGTGCTGTGAAGGGGATAAATGTGGCTGTGACAAACCCGCAGCCAACATCATACAGAACAGGAAAGCTTCAAGCTCTTTCAAGATCGGGAACATGACAAGCAGATCACTCATGTTCCTCCCCCTCAATATGGTGCCTGAAGCTTTATCCAGAGTACTTGGGCAAGAGAAAGCAAAAATGAATATAAGCAAGAGGAGGAGAAGCCAAGCATCCCTGCTTGCAGATCATAGGATTATGTATATGGGAAAAGCTAGACTCCATCAAAAGACTACTAGGGCTAATAAATTCAGTATAGTTGCCTGACATGAAATTCATATACAAAACTGATGAACCATTCTGCATGGTACTATTGAATTTTTTGAGGGACACATCATGAAAGCAATCCTGAAATACATTCACAGTATTTCAAAAACAAAATACTTATGAAAAAGTTTGATTAAAGAAATAGTTGTCCCCCACAATGAAAATTATAAAACTCTAATAAAGAAATTGAAAAGTGGAAATCCTTCTGCGTTCATGGACTGCAAGAAATTGTACTTCTAAATGTCATTATATGGTGCGTGCCTGTGATCTCAGCATTCAGGAGGCTGAAAATAGGAAAGTCATTACGAGTCCGATCTACATAGTGAAACCCTGTACACCCTGTAGAGCCTGCCCTAAATTCATTTTAAAAAGACAAAAACATAAATAAATGTCATTATAAACCAATGGGATGATTCAATGCAATCCATGTGAAAATACAATATTATTTAAAAAATCAGAAAAATATAATTTAAAATTTCATATCAAAGCAATTCAATCCTAAAAATTCCTATGAGTAGCTAAATGATCCAAAGCTATCTTGCCAAAATGAACAAAGATAGAGGCATGTCAAGATCTGATTTCAAGATATACTACAGAGCTACAGTATCCAAAACAGCATGGCACTGGCATGAAAACAGACATACAGCCCAAAATAGAATAGATTTCCCAAACACAGAATCCAGGCAAATGGCCCTCAGCACAGCTGTCCACAGCTTATAGCATCCCATACATTAAGGATAAACTCTTCAGTAAACAACACCAGGGAGTGTAGATATACATGGCCTCTATCATTAGTGCAAAGACTGAGACTGTGTCACAGTCATACATATGAGACCTGAGATCATGAAATGCCATAAGAAAACAGGATTAACTCTCAAGATGTTGGTATAGGCACTGACTTTTTGATAGAATTCCAAAAGCTTGGGGACCAAAATACAGACATGGAAGTACAGCAAACTGAAAAGTTTCTGTACAGCGAAGGAAACAGCCAGCAGAGTGAAGGACTGAGCACAGGGTGGCAGAGAGCATCTGAAAGCAGGGCACTTTCTTTGCCTGTTGCAAAAATCCAATAAAATGGATTAAAGAATTAAATGTAAGAGTTTAAACTATGAAATTACTAAAAGAAAACAGGAAGAATAATGCAAAACATTGCATAGCAAAAGATTTTTAGACAAAACCCCCAAAAGCATAGGAAACAAATGCAAGACAAACAAATGGTATGACATGAAACTACAGAGCTTTTGCACAGCAAAGCAGTCAGGAGGAGAAGCACTTGCAAACTGTGCCTGAAAATGGCTTGACATCTATAAAGTATCAGCAACTTTAAAAACTAAAACAAAAACATTTAAAGTGGGTGTGAGACCTAGGCAGACCCTTCTGAAAAGGAGACACAGAAGTGGCAAACAGAAAACAATGTCCAGTATCCCTAATCATCAGAGAAATGCAAATCAAGCAATTGTACCGTACCGTAAGAATGGCTATGATTAAAAAGATGGGTGGTGACGAGTGCTGGGGAAGAGATGCGAGGGCCATCTTGCACACTGTCATTGGGGGTGTAAATTAGCATAGCTACCGTGGAGAACCATATGGATATTGCACTAAAAGATTAAAATTGGAACCGCGACATTTATGTCCCAGTAACTGCTCTGCTGGTTTTATATTCAAAGGTACTCAAAGGCCGGGTAGATAGCTCAGTAGAATAAGTGCATGTCTGGCAACTGTGGGATCCTGAATTCAATCCTTGGTTTAAAAAAAAAAAAAAATTGCAGGCACCAAAATTCAGAAAATATTCATTTACTTCATACAATTGCGTTAAGTATGTTCATTACAACACGTGATGCTCTGAATGATAAAGACTGCAATCAGACACCACCCTGCTGGTGCATGCCCAAGCAGGTATTACTGTGTGCCTGCCTGGGCTCAAACTGGTCACTCAGCAACAAGTCTCAAGCTCATCTGTGTATGCAGGGTTTACCTCTCATCCAAAGGTGCCTGTTTGGATATTTAATCACAATTCGTATTGTGATGTATTTTAAGTATTGTTATGAATAACATATATACATTGATATTTATAACCCAACATGCCCACCGTGTGTTGCAGCAGACATTCTGAACACGTCTATCCGGCTGACCATGCTAGCTGGGCTTGTTTTCAGTACAGGGCTTACCGTCCTGTGAGTAGCCTCAGTACTCTCATGCTAGGGCTTATTTTCTGGCTAGGTCTTATTTTCAGGGGAGCAGGGAGCATCCATGTCCATCTGTGGTGGGTGGACAGGGTGCACCATGGCACCCTGCTCAGGACCAACAGGGAGAGGACTCCTGTCACTGTGGCAATGAGGGTGGAGCTGGACGGCCTTATGTTAAGTGAACCAACCAGACACAGAGGAAGCAGCGCTGCAGGCTTCGCTGGCACAGGACCCTGAAGAGGTTAGTCGCAGAGAGGCTGAAGTTGGGACAGAGGTCACCTGCGGCCGGGGACACAGAGGTGGGGAACTGGGAAGGCACCGACCCATGCAACCAGAGCTCCAGTTCAATAGCGATTGTGCAGTCGGTGACTCAGGTAGCAGTCACTGTCCACTTCACAGGGCTACAACAGAAGGTGTTGACAGTTTTCATCGAAAAGACATAGTGAATGTTTGAGGAGGTAAATAAGTTTAACCTGATTTAAATGTGCAATGCCTCCTTGCACTGAGACATAACCCGCAACCCCACTAACACACAGTTTAACCTTCTATGTATCGTTAAAAAGCTAAAGTACAAGTAAGAGTTGATGGTCTACCAAGCTTGCTTCCAGTGTTATTATGGACAACATCAATAATTAATGCTTACCATAGGTAAACTCATTCCTTCCTCGAATATTTGGGACTTATTGATATTATCTGAAATTGACTAGGTGCCACAGACACCAAGCCTTGGGCAGCTAGGGAGCGCACCGCCAGGTAGAGAGTGAAGCTGGGGCAAGGCCAGGGCAGGCCTGGCACAGCAAGGTTGTGGCTTGGCCTGAGTGCACACTGCCCAATCTCCATGAAGTGCTAAGGACCCAGATGACAAGAGACCCAAGAGCCCGGCTTTAAACTTTCAGTAAACAGTCACTAAAGAACAAGGCCCAGGATGGTACGCCACGCCGTGAGCACAGAGGGGCCCAGGCCCACAGTGGGTACTTCTGTGGCTCAACTGGGCTGGCTTATGGTGCCCCCCACAGGTGTCAAGGCCAAAGACAACAGGACAGGGAGACAGCTGACCAGGAACACAGCTAAGAACTACAGGACTGATTACTGGCTCAGAGGTCTCCACAGTGGTGTAGCTACCACCCCCGGCCTGTCCTACCCAGAGCTGGAGGGTGGGAAGTCAATATTAAAACCTTCATACATTTATTTAACTCCATTAATTAATAATTATGGAGTAATGGACATTGTTTATTAACTAGTGACCAAATATATGCACATCAGGGGTGGCTTAGCCTGGAGGCTTGGTGGCAGCTGTTATGAGGGTGCCAGGCAGGACCAGGAAGCAAGGAGACATTCACACTACAAACCCCCGGGGGGGGGGGGATGAGGGCACAGAATGGAGACAGGGCTATTTCGACCGTCCAGGCCATTGAGGATCTGAGCTACCTACCTCAGTGGCTGTTGAACTGGGGACAAACAAGAGCTATGGAAGGGGGGTCTCCTAGAAAATGGCCAACTTGTCTTCATCACCAGGGATTCAGGAAGCCAAGGGCTGAGAACAAACAAGACCCTTGCTTCTGGGCTAGGAGCCAAGCAGGTGAGAGCCCCACCGTGGACAGCTCCACCATCACACATGGGAAGGCTGGAGGACCCCTCGCGCATGCAATGGATGCTGACAGGAAGTGTACAGGACCACTGGGCGAGCTACTGGTGAAGTCCACTGGTGCCCATCAGCTCAGGACTCTTCTGCTCAATTCAGATGGAAGCCATGAGCCAGCAAAGTGCACTCTGTTGGCATCCGCACTACCACCACGTTATACCAGGTGGCGGGGGGTGGGGTGGATGCGTCGACATGTGTGCCCAGAGAGTGAGACAGAGAAATAGAGGCCATCTGAGGGGACTCTGAACTGTGTAGGAAAAACAGAGGAAGAGAAGGCAGAAAAGAAACAAGTGCAGAAGAAAAGCTTTGGTCAGGAGGAAGCATCTGACAGAGCTAGGAACCGGGAAACCCAGGGAATAGGGAGATGGAGGATGGACCCTTGGGTAGCAGAACTCCAGGCCTCCTCCTCACAGTGCAGTTAGGCAACCTGACAACGGGAGTGTCATAGGACTATGGACAAGACAGGTTTAGAAAACAATACACATGAGTACTTTCCTCAAGCACATCTGATAGTCATTCAACTGCCTGAGGTCAGCAATGGTAACCTCCTTCTGCAGGTGGTCAAGGCAGTGGCACGTGACAGGTGCTAGTTACACAACTACAGCAGGTCACCTCCATTGCGGTGCACAACCTCACTTCCTCTAAGTCTCTAATAGCACGGTGACACCAACACTTGGCCCCATGACATGTCACTGACCTCCTGTTAGCAAAATACAGAAGTGATTTTTAACCCAAGCACCACACAGGTTATTTTATTCTTACTAAAAAAAAAAAAAAAGAAGCATCCCAGAGTGCTTCTCTCTGTTCCCCTAGACACTGGCCTTAGCAATATTTTAAATCTTGGGCAAATCAGGTCCTCACCTGAGTCACCCAGGAAAGCAGAAGGACTAGGAACAAAGACCCAAAGCGTGTGATTTCTCTCCCTTTCTCGTTCCCTCTCCTTTTCTCTCCCTTGCCTCCCCCTCCCTCTCCATCTTTCATTTCCTCCCTGTCTCCCCCTCTACCAAACATTATAATTTATAAGCAAAAACTAAGAAGAAAAGCCTTCCTAAACTGATGAGCTCATCTCATGAGAAGCTACTGTCATCAGGTAGTCCTAGAAAATTGTCACCTGCTGGGTTTTTTCCCTGGGAAACTTCTTAAATATTCTTTTTAATTAAGGTCGTTCAATTTAGGAAGAGCCCATTAGACAATAGCCAGAGAGTATTTTTCACTGGATGTGACTAAGTGCTCTCTGCAGAGGTTGGCAGGAACTTTATTTGGGTTTAAATCTCGCTTCCATTTCCTTGCTCTAGAAATCTTTGCATAGGAGAGGAGCCTGAGAGCCAGCATCAGACCAGAGGGGAGCAACCCTGAGCACTGCTTGCGGTGGCTCCCAGCACCAGATCTACCAGTGCCCAGAGCCTCAGGAGGCAGAGAGGACAGTGTTTGAAAGTGTGCAATCGAGTGATTCTGTCAGGCACATAACACGTTCATGCAGAGGGAGAGACACCTCCCAAACACCACCTGGGCAGAATGGCACAGCCCTTCCTAAATGACCGAGTGCCACTTCTGCTCCACCTGCAAAGAGCCCTAGTGTCCCTCCCTGACAATGGGTGTCCAGAGACGTGAACAATCATGTCCAGAGGCCACAAGACTCACTGGTCCTCCAGTCAGCCGTAGAGTGCAGGGGTGGCCCCTCCCCAGGTCTTGGGTGAGTTCCAGCATCAATCATTTTATGCCTAGTGTTCCCCTGCGGGAGCAGCACATGACAAGCAAGATAGTAAATGTTTCTCTTCAAATCCTTATTCTTTGAATTTTTCTGGGTAACATAAATGAATGTTATGCAAAACTTCAAAAACTTGCAAGCTTTGGCATAAATTAAAAGGTGGGGAGCAACTCTGCCCTGTCACAGGGCGCACCTGCTCTCCTGCTGGGGACAGTGGTCCTGCACAGCCAGGAGGCCTGGAAGAGCACAGTCAAGGGCAGCACAGCACCAGGCCTGGGAGCAAGGCTTGGGGGACATCACTGCCAGCCAGCCCAGCCATGGTGGAAGGTGAGAACAGAGGCAGTGCTGCTGGGACCCCGAAGCAGGAGCTCCTCACACGAAGGGCACACTCAGCCGCCCACCCTACCTACACCTTGGCCTCTCACTCTTCTGCTTCACTACTTTTCTCTTAGAAATACTCCCCATTTCTTTTCACCATGGTGTTGAAAGCAGAAGGAAGGGGCCTGGCAAAGGCTGACAAGTAGTCACCTCTTGTTACACAGGAGACGTCTGGCTCCTGGCTGCTCATGTGTAAATTCACCGCACTCAAAACCCTCAATGGCAAGGCAGAGTCCTCCTGCAGCCCTGCTGACTGACGCTCAAGAAGCACAAGCCAAGCCAAGCCTTGATTCCATGCAGCTGCCCCACGTGAGCACTGAATATCAATTCGTGGCATGGCCCCTTTCTTTGCTCTCAGAGGAAGTGGCTTCTTTCTGTGCCAAGCCACATCTCAGCACGACATGCTGTCCACTCACCAGAGGCAGGTGCGCTCACCAAAAGCCCCTGTGATACTGCTTTTCCTTCTAGCCATTTCAAACTGAAGACACAGAAGGCACAAAGAGGATCCTCGGCAGACCTGGCTGGGGCCTTGCCAGTGACCCTGTCTGACGCAGCCTGCCTGTCTGTCCCACGCTGAGCACCATCTAGAGTCCTGTCCTAGGGGGACATAGGTACAGCCCACTCAAGAACGCTGTCCTTCCATGGACATAAGAACCTGTGTATGTGAGGTCACTCAAGGGCCTGCTAGGAGGGATCTCATGGCCCTGGTGGGGACAGTAAATCCCATGGAACACACAGCCTGCCCCAAAGGCTGCTGGGTCCCCATAAGGTACCCACCGCACAGCACAGAGAGACACTTTCTCCAATGGGGCTGGAGGCAGGGGTGACCCAGAGCGCCCCAGAACCCAGCTAAAGTCCTCCTGAGCCACTGGGTTTCCCATCTGCTCAGCATGTGTGCTGCTTTGCCCTGCTTGTGTAGCCCATCATTGCGGCCATGGCAGATGGCCCATCCCGTGGGCAGACCAGGGCTCTGTGCATCCTGCACGCACCAGGGCCCTCTTCTGCTCCTGGGAGTCTGATTGCCTGCTGACTCCTGCAAGTCTTTCCTTCCCTCCTCCCCACCAAGCAAAGTGACCAGAACTCAGTCTCCATGTTTGTAGCAATCTACGTGGATCCCTTCTAGGGCATCTCTGGGCCATTGCCTGCAGTCCACAGCTGCCATGATGACCCCCGACGGAGAGCCGCTCATGTCTGCTCCTGTAGCTGGAGTCCATGGCCTCCTCGAAGCCCACAGCCTTACTGCCCTTCCTTACCTAGTGCTTTCTGCTATGTGAAGGAATCGCTGGCAGAGAATCCATGTAGCATGCCACGTCCTCCAGCCTCACTTCGCTGCTATGCCCTCCCTCTGCCCCATCTGTATGTAATTTCTGTCTGGACTCTTGCAACCATATCCGCACTACCACCTCTGCAGCCATTAACTGCATGGTAGCTGGGGCCACTGTTCCAAAACGTGCTGCTGATTTCGAGAGGCAGTATAGTGGCATTGTTAGAGATGTCAGCACCTGATCCTGGTGCCACCGTGGTTCCATAAGGGGGTGGCTGTGTCTCCTGGGTAGTGTGACTTAACCTCTCTCTGTCTCACTTTGTTCTGACATCAAATGGGAATAAAAATGATAGCTGCTCACTGGGCATGGAGGTACATGCCTGGAATCTGGCACTCAGGGAGAAGGAGGCCTGAAGATTGCAAGTTCAACCCTGTCCTGGGCAACTGAACAATTCAGTGAGACCCTGTCTTAAAATAAAAACTGTCTGGGGCTGTAGTTCAGTGTGAAGGCTCAGGTTTGCTGCCAGGGCTGAGAAATAACAACAGTTAATGATGGTCATGTCTCTAACCTGGCTGTCACAGGGTCAAGTGGACCAGCACTGTGGAGCCTGGAGAAAGTGCAGTAGAAGTGCAGCTTAGGCAGAGATGCCAGCCCCAGCCTGGAACATCACTCTGGGGGAGCAGTGTACTCTATAGTGAGACCCCACAGGCGGGCTCTGCATGCTCTGCACCCACAGTGCAGCCGAGTAGAGGCCGACGCAGGTCGAGCCACTCACTCGCTGCCGCAGCGAATCTGGTAGCTGCCACCACTCTTCTGACCACCTCCCTGCCCTATGCTGTCTTGAAAGGCTCCTACTCCAGTAGGCCGCCCTCCAAAGCCAAAGCTGGTGCTGGGCTGCCCTAGCTCTGTGCCCTCCTCAGAACACAGGTGACACCAGATATTTGCTTTGGATGTTTTGTTCTTCAGGGCTGGAGCTGGCTGAACGCAGGACCCCATGTTCCAGCCCTACATTTTAAGAGGTAAGGGAATCCTAGAGAGTGAACCCACACCCAGCTCTGTGCCCAATGTTCTACTAGGAGACAGTCTTGCTAAGTTCCCCAGAGTGGGCTCAAATTTGCATTCCTCCTGCCTCAGCCTCCCAGAGGGCTAGGATTGCAGGTGTGTGCCCCCATGCCAGCTGCTCCAGGAAGCATCTGCACTTAGCTCTTCTGTGCACTCTGCCATCCTCTCCCAGCATGACCGGCGGTAATGCCACACAGCTTTAATACCCATAAGACGTTATGAACATGTAGTTTCATTTAGGCACATAGAATAAAGATGGAGTAGTCACACCTCCTTTACTGGCACTGAAACAGGCCTGAGGGGCATTTGGTTTCCCCAGAACCATGCAGGGCTTGCAATCTAAAATCTTATGCCTTTTCTCTCCACATTTCATATTAAACACTAAAAAGCAACCACACTGCCCCTGCACCTCTGCGGGATCCAGCTTCCCTCGTAAAGGAAGATAATCGATCCATCTATGTGCCCCACAGGAGCGGCCCCGCTGCTGGTTAAAGCCTTCTCTACTTACACAGATGCACTGCAAACTCCCAGACAGCTGTCTTTCGAAAACACCTTGTGTCTTCACCGCGTGTGAGCAAACTGCAAGCCACTCAAGGACGCTGCATCCTTGAGGCAGACAAAGGCCTCTTTGGCAACGCCATGCTTCCTGCCCAGTCAGGAGGGCTGCAGAACCGCACCCGCCCGGGCGTGGGGATTCTTCCTGGGATCAGAACACGGAAGACCTTTTCTCAAAGCGCAGTTGGGGAGATGCCCGACACTGGGCTCCCAGCCAGTGTCACTGGTAAATAGTAGTCTGGTGTTTACATTTTCTCCAGGGATTGTTTCTCCTGACACTACAAATTAAATGAGGCAGCCAGACTCTCAGAGCCTGCACTTGCACCAGCTGGGAGGACCTAGGTTTAAAATCTCCACAGAAGGGTAGCCTGCCCTTCCAGAGAGTTCTCAAGAAAAGCCCTGCCTGACAAAGGGTCTTCACAGCAAAGCTCAGGTTAGTTCTTCTGGCCAGAAGAGTCCCCTGAGTCCAGGTATGTGGCAAGAGCCGTTCTGGGCAGAAAACATGTGTCCCCGAGGGACAAGAGGCCGTGTTGCCAAACATGAGCCTCATGGGACTGCAGGCTTGTGGGGCCTAAGCAAGAGCGCCCTGTGTTTTTCCCTCTGTGGAGACTGCAGCACTTACCTTCTTACATCATGAAGAGGTAAACATGGTCTTATTTTGGAGAGATAGCCACCCTGTGTGAGATGGCCTAGAGTAGGAATCTCATCTCCTAACCACTGCGAAAGTGCACAGGTGTCAGTCAGGTTACCAGGCAACGTGTATCCACTCGCTGCACAAAGCAGCGCACTGCAGACCAATTCCTTTTGTTCTGGGACGTAGCCCATGAAACCCAGTGCTGCTCTCTTCAGCAAAACCGCCGAGGGGAACTGTCTCGGGCTTGGGGCCATGGCAGCAGCTGAGAGAGCCACGATCACCAACTCTTCTGTGGCCTGGGATTACAGCTTGGAAAGCGTGGTGCAGGGGTTTACATGGTGGAGCATGGGGTACAAGGGTTAATTTTGGTGACCTTTTTTTTTTTTTTTTTGGTGGAACTGGGGATTGAACTCAAGCCTCTGTGCTTGCCAGGGAAGCACTTATTCTACTGGGCCATCTCCCCAGCAAACGGGTTAATTTTGGAAATCAGCAGAATTTCCTGTTGTCCAAATAAGCTCACTTTGGCTGGGACAATAATCAGGTAACCCAATAGAGACTTTTTTAGGAAGAGGACAAAATGTATGCTACTTTGGATTTCTTATGAAATGCCAGCATGTGGGACGCATCGAATGCACTACATTTGCAGTGAAAATTGAGTGTCTGGAGTACACTGAGCACAACACTCCGAGCCAGTGCTAGGGCTCACCGATTACCCCAAATTACAATTTTTTCTTATGCATAGATGAAAATATATTGCATTATTTTCTCTATTTATAAAAACAAAAGAGAAAGAGGAGAGGTTGCTAGTAACACCGTCCATCTTACAAACACCCTTCTGTTTCCTTTGTGACTGAGCTTCCCAGCTCTGCAACAGGGAAGGGAGGCAGGCTGGGCCCCAGCTCTGAGCTACGCTGTGAGCAGGCGCACCCTTCTGGGCACAGTGTTTCCCACCCGGGCTGCACAGCCCAACTTGCAGGGCCTTCAGCCAGGGCAACACCGGGGGCTCTGCGGCAGCGCCTGCATTAGAGCCCTTGCTGGAGGTGAGAAAGAGGCTGCAGGCACTTTGCTCCTGGTCTCTGGAGTGTCACCGAGTAGTCTTTTTTTCTTTCCATAATTTTACTGAAGAACAAATAGCAATGAGGTATATAAAGTAAAGCCTATTAATATGGCTTTTATACTTTTCTGCTGGATGATTAAGATCAAGATAAAGCAAGACCTATATAACAAGAAATATAACTTTTGTATCTGATAAGATCAATCAAGAACCCTTATTATTTATCTTGTAACCCTGTTTTCTATCCACTATAAATCATCAGTTGCCTTCCTCTGTGGCCCCATAATTTCCTTGATCAGAAAATTTGGGGCACAATTGAGTTCCATGATGTTACAATACAGGTTCTCCTATGTCCTAAGTCCTCACTGACCTTGAAAGGCCAGGGCCAAAATGTTGGCTGAGCTTGCAGTCCTTCCATTTCTCCAATTTTTGATCTGCAAACTTAGGTTGTTAACCCTCCAGAAGAGAAGCTGATTATTAGCTTGCAACATATGCAGCTCAGTTTACTCTATGTGTCTAAATATCAAACATCTTAGACATAACATAGAACAGATATTTTCCATCAAATATTGATGTATTGAACTTTAAGTCCTTATAGAATATGAGGGAAAAAAATTTACTATACACATATTATTACACAAAAATTTAGAAATCTAACCATATGCAGCCTTGTACCACAACAGTTCTATAACATTTTTTTTCTTTTGTCTTTTTTTAAATTTATTATCCATTAAAAAAACTTTTACTTGTGACTTGTGAGACAGTATGGTAATACTTGGTATGTCATGACATGAAGTATGTATTTAGCAGACCAAAATGACAGGCATTCTAAGCGTGACCCTTCTATTACAGAGGAACTGAAAACATCATATCATAGTGATGTATTTGTACTATGTTTATAGCAGCACAATTTGTGATAGTCAAATCTTGGAAACAACCACGATGCCCGTCACATGAGGAATGATTGAAAAGGATGTGGTATTTTTATACAATGGAGTATTACTCAGCTATAAAGAACGATAAACTTGAAGCCTTCATAATTAAGTGGATGCCACTTGAACATATACTCATAAGTGAAATTAACCAGACCAACACGTGCAAATATCGTATAGTCTCCCTAGTATAAGAAGTCAAAAGAAGAAATACAAAATAGAAAGGTATAACGCAGCTAAAAGGAAAGCAAGAACTTGAGGATTGGACGATGAAGAGAGGGTAAGGAGAAAAGCTGGGAAACAGGACAGGGACAAAGCCATACATTTGTACACACAAGATGGGCAAGGCAAAGATCCCAAGAAACATCAGCAGGTTTTTGAATAGCAGTTAAATGGTAGGATTCTCAACCCAACTATCTATATATGCTGATACCCGTGAACTAAGCAACTGCACTGAAGATAGCAGTGTGACAGAGTAGTCTTGATTGTTGCTACCCTAAATGGGTATCTAGTCCAACAGGCACTGAAGATATTGTAGAGAATCTGAAAACTGCTCCATTAAGAGCAATTGGTGACACAGACAGGGGGACTTAAGAGTTTCATGCAGTGAATAATTCTTGCCCTAGGTCCTAAGGCTGCCTCAGCCTTACATAGGAGACAGCGCCTCCAATGACCACCCTGCTCCCATGCACGCTCGGGCATGAGCTCGGAGCCCACAGCTGGGAAAGCTTACCTGAACGTCTGGCCTTGTTCTGGCTGACAGATCTGGCCTTAGCTCAGCAGCCAGGAACAGAAGGGGCCGTGCTTTCTCCCAACCACATTTCACAAACACAAATACCAATGAATGCAAATACAAACTGATTCCCCTGCAAAGTCTCTGTCAACACAAGACTGAAACATCTTAAAAAAGACAAAGCCCCAGAAGAATGTATTTGATGGTAGTAAGTAATAACTGCAGCCCACATTCTTGGTATTTGCATCTGGCGAGTCAGAGATACTTTGGTACATTCCTTCATAGATACTCAAAATACGAAGGGTAGAAAACTTCACTAGAATATAATCCAATATCATCTTTATCGGGCATGTAAAGACTGCCTCAGTTAACACCACACAGCCAAGTGGGTACCACACACGTCATCCCAGCACTTTGGCACACTGAGGCAGGAGGATCACAAGTTGGAACCCAGCCTGGAGCTTAGACTTTCTCAAAATAAAAAGTAAAAAGCGAAGAGCTAGGAATATAGCTCAATGCAAAGGCCACTGGGTCAATTTTCAGTACCAAAAAACAACCAATCAATTTCATAATCACTGAAATTAAAAAGCTCCAAAATTAGATTTTCTGACATCCATTTGGAATGACACCTGTCATTCCTGGATATGGCCTGCCTCTTGGTTGCAAGTCAGTACTTTATGCTGAAAGGTGTTCTCTGTAAAACCTGAGTGGTAGCTGGGGGAGGGGGCGCAGGTTACTACAACCCACAAATGTTGCTCTTTCCTCCTTAATAGAGTAAGACGTCAATGCCTAAAGGGAACCCCAGGCAGAGAAGGATGTCCCACTGGGATGGACAGGGACAAGTGAGCAGGAAGACCCGACCTGAGACTGGGCTTTGATGGTAGTGCATGCTATGACATGGCCTTGAATAAGCCATTCGCCCATTGGCTTCAGTTGCATCACAGGTAACAAAAACCCCACAAAATTGGACCCTGTGTTTGGGTCCTCCTATTCTCTTAGGTGGGCAGGAACCCCCACTGCATTTTGAACCACCTTTATGTAGATTAAGCAGCACTTCTTAGGTAGGTCCTAAGCTCAAGCCAGAGGCCACCTCGCCATAGAAAGGCAAAGCCAGGATGGTGTTGAGGATGGGAGGTGGAAACACAAATAGCTGTACTTCGGCCTGGCATTTGGAGAGGTTCTGTTGCACTGAAGAAGTTGCAAGGAGGGGAGCGCTGAGGACAGGAGCTGCTGGCGCAGTGGACTGCCTTTCCCCAGGTGGCCTCGGCAGGGAGGCGACCAGCTTCAGCGCCCATCAGAATACTTATATTTTGTTTCGCTTGGGTGAGAAGTTGTCTTGGAAATGTATTTTATGGACAAGTCATCAACAGTAGCACCTGAAAGGAACAATGTAAAGCTAACGCAATTTTGGCCTCTTCTTGATCCAAATCAAGGAATATTTCTAATTGGCCTGAAGAGACACCAAACAGCTGTGAAGGCTTCTTACCGAAACACAAGTTTTGTGGTGCTGGTTTGTGGTACAGCCTCAAAAGTGGAGTGAAGAGCCCTGACACCTCAGCTGTGTCCACCCGCACACAGAGCAGCGCTGCAGGACACCGCTTCCCGTCCTGGTGAAAATAACTCAGTCCACGCCAGGGCAGAAATGGCCTCCTGCAACCAATGACCCGCTCACCTGGCCCAGCTGAGGCCAGGGCCGTGGAACTCACAGCTGCTCCTGCCGTCCCTGTGTATCCTCAAGGTCCGCCTGAGGTCGCTTCCACAGAAATCTTCCTGAGCCCCTTGCCTGGGTCACTCCTGGGTGGCTCTATGGTATTGCAGCTCTTGTTCAGTGCATGCTCTATTGTACAGCTGTTTTATTAGCAATGACTCCTAGACAAGACTCTGACTCCAAGCGTAAGAAACCTGGTCCTTTGCTCGCTGTCCTACTCTTGGGGTGACTAGAGCTCTGGAACCTGGGACTGGCTCAGTCAGCTATCTGTGGGAAAATGAAGAGCAGCCCCAGAGAAGACTTGGTGCTCTGAACTCTATCCCAACAAGCTCTCCATTTGGGGTCATGGTTTTTTAAAGGGCTGTGCACACCGAGGAGCTAGTAGTGCTTTATAAAAAGAAGAATTAAGTTCACAATCATGAATATTGACACTATTTTAAAGTGATACCTAGGACAGAAACCCAGAGAGGAGGAGAGGGGAGGGGAGGGAAGGGAAGGGAAGGGGAAGGAGGAAAGAGAGAAGGGGAGGGGAGGGAAGGGGAGGAGAGGGTTGGGTGCAGGTATCCATGGAAAAGGTATTTTAACAATAGCAGGGTGTGACCCTGCTGGTCATGAAGGAGGAAACCAGGAGTGTCTATCCAGTGGAATGATATCTGCACACTGAAATGGACATGAAAATTTGGTTATTGAGAGAAGACAGTGTGGCTAAGTGGAAAGGCTGGTGGTGTCTTCTACCATGCAAAGCATGTGCATATCTGTGAAGACAGCCCATAGGAAGAATGCAAAGCATAGCAAATGAATATGGCAGGTCAGGGACACTTCCACACATACCCAGACATCACTGTTGTGATATTATCTATGTCAAGAGAATCACTTGAAAGCATGCAGAAGGCAATCCTCAGAGGCTGACTGCAGAATACTTCGAGCCAAGCTCTGGGACCCCCCCCCCCGACGGAGGCCGAGTGATGCCGCCTGCAGTTCGCGCCCCAGGACCAGGAGCCAAAGGATGCTCCTGTGAACACAGACGGCGGACCTGACAGCTCCAGGCGTTACTCCAGGAGACTCTGAGCTCTGCACTTGTTGACTGCAGCTGAGACCTGGCTGCATGAATGATGAAGTGTGTGGCTTCTTGGCAGATCACAGCGAGCCTCGGGGCATGACAGTGCTGGAGACAGGCTGGCCATGAGCTCAGCCGCCTTCACTTAAAACTCAGCCAACACCCATGGCTCCATGCACCCATGAAGGTCGAAGGGGATGAGGAGCATGCTGGGTAAGTGAGGACCCTGCAGTGAGGAGGGCAGGGCCTGCGAATGCAGAGCACCTGACCTGGGAGACTGCTCAGCTCCACAAGAAATGGGGTCCTTATCCTCCCCTAAAGAAACGGATCCGACTACTTCTCTCTCTTCAAGATCAGTATCTTTAGAAACATTATCTATGAAAACTGGGAGCATTTCAGTCCTAGCCAGAAAAGATTAGAAATAATTGAAGCCCAAAAGTGATTTAAAAAATCTCTCAAGGGATTCTGTCTGCCATTCTGCCTTTCTTTGTTTTATTCATTTATTCAGTAAATATTTAGTTAGCTCCACTTAGGTGGAGCACCATGCTTAGTAGAAAAGAAAATAAACAGCCCCTTGTTCTCTGGTGAGGGAGGAATTTGTGAGCAGTTCAATCCTAGCGACTGGCTGCTGCTATGCGTTCTTAGCATGGGTGATACTGTTTGCCAGGCACTCCGTAAGGATTCATCTCAATCGGTGGCTGCTCGAAGATTCTGGCAGGTGAGCTCGGAGCTGCCTGCTGCACATGAGGAAGCTGGTTCCAAAGCAGAGGTGATAACTGAGCAAGACCCTCACCAAGAAATGACAAGAACAGTTTTCAGTTTTGAGGCCGAGTGCAGCAGCACTGCTCTGTCTGCGTCACCCCGCCGCAGACATCACCTCCTCCACTAGTCTGCTGGCTGACACTTGTTCCAAAAATTAAGTTGCACGTGTTATCAGTTAAGATTTTTATCAATGACTGAAAGATAGAAAAAAAAAGAAATTCACCCCATACAGCAGGTATCTCCTGGCCTGAGGAGTTCTTTGCATAAAAGAAATATGAACCAAGATAAAATATTGACATCCTGCAAGGACACTTGGTCGCTGATACACGTGAAGGAGAAATTCAGAAACAAGCCTTGGAGGAGGCAGAAAGCAGAAAAGCTTCAGAATTCTCAACTGAAACAACCATCCAAACAAATGGGAGGGGAGACGGCCTGAGCCGCAGGATCCTGAAGCGACCCAGAGTGCAGGCCCAGTGTGGAACCCTTCAGCAGAACTCCCTGCAAAAAGGCCCACCCAGCTGATTCAGGAGCAGAACATCTTGCCAGTGTGACACAAAGGGTTCACCTGCAAGGCTGCAGCTGGAAGAAGTAGAGCACAGCAGCCAGGCCCAAGCCACACCCACCTGGAGGAGTCTGAACTTCCTAGATCCCTTTCTGGTGCTAAGGTAATAACTCTGTCTAAGCTCTACACCAAAGGTCAAAAATCAGTGGTAACAAAATGACAAAGAGAAGGAACAAAAAGCAATCTCAGACCCTGAGTCCATGCAGTACAAAGGCAGAAGACACTAACATAAAGGAAAATGGAAATCACACACCCGAAATCTCTGAAATAATAGCATTGGAAGTAAAGAAACAACTGCAGAAAGGAATTGAAGAGATCAGATCAGAAATAATTTCTGAAGTAAAAAAGTAGTGATAACTATAATCAAAGAAGTACTAAGTGCTTCTAAAGAATATACTGATTTAAAAAATACAGCAGAATGCAGAAATTTTGGAATGCCTGAATAAGCAATATAGAAAAGAAATAGAATGTATGAAACAGATTCAAAGTGATTTACAGGAAATTAAAATCACAATCACAAACTGGCAAATCTGTTTGAGTGAAAGTGAAAATAGACTCTGACCTTAAAGAAACCATTGCAGCTAGTGGGAAGGTAAGCAAAGATCTCTTAAAAACAACTAGGGTGCAGGACAAAATAATTCAACACCTGCAAGATGATGCAAATATGAACAATGTGAGACGAATAGGCATTAATGAGAAGGAAGGAGTCAATACAAATGATATAAAAAGAATATGGGCAGAAGTAATAGCAGAAAACTTCCCAAATATGGGGCAACAATCTGACATTCAAGGAACCAAAGCATATAGAACTCCAAATAACATCAATCCAATTAGAACCTCTCCCAGACATATAATAATCAAGATCCCAGAAATTCAGCACAGGAACAGTATACTAAAAGCCGCTAAAGAAAAGAAACAGATCGCATTTAAAGGAAAACCCATCAGGATAATGGCAGATTTCTCTTCACAAACCATCAAGTCAAGAAGAGCATGGAGCAAAGTACTTCAAGTATTGCAAGAAAACAAATTCCAACCCAGACTGGTACACCCTGCAAAACTCTCTTTCAAGTATAATGGAGGGGTAAAATACTTCCATGACAAAGAACAACTAAAGAATTTCATGATGACAAAGCCAAGCCTACACAGACTACTAAATGATGTTCTAGAGAGGGAGCAAAATGATCACAACATTACAAACAAGAATGGAAAAAAACCCACCAAATGGGCAAACAAACACAGGAGAATAAGAGGTATACAATAGTAGTGTTTCAGTTATTCTTTTGTGTACAGCAGCAAAATATTTCCATCAACAAAAATGGACTTCTCTTGCACCCTATGGGTCAAGATTCCATATGGGTCTACAGGGTGAACTTCATGGAAATAGCTGTAGCTCAGCCCCACAAGTGACACCTGGCCACCAGTAAGTGTCATGGTCATTATCCATGTCCACAACACACTAGAACTTTGTGCAATATCCTATCCCCGAACTGTCAGAAGTGATGGTCATTTATTTGTCATTTATCTTATGTTTTATTCTTAGTAGTTCTTTACTATCATGAAAACTTTTTCTTAGTTCAATTGTTTTGAAACATTTAATTTTAATTAATTAGTATTTAATTTTTTGAATATTGCTTAATCTTAATTTTTGTTTTAAGATTTATACTATATCATTGACTTATAATTTATCTAAAAGACACCATATGATATCTTCTCCTAGTACCAGAAACTTTAAAAGTATATTTCCATTTTCTGTTGACTTTATATTACTTCTTCCCTGTCTTTTATACACACACACACATGAATATATATATGACTCAACATAAGATTGGTACTGTTTCATAGAAATCTTCAATGACCTTTCAAATAAGGGTTCATATAATATATTTAATACAGTCCTGCATAACTATCACTTTGACATCTCTTTATTGTTCATCCAGGAGCATACTGCAACTACTCTTGACTTTTGAATTATGCTCTTTATTATTTCCTATATGCTACATGGAGGTATTAAGATATTTAAAGTTTGTACAACTAGAAAAATTTTACTTTTAGTCAAAGACATGTTTGCTAAGTATAAAATTCAAAGAAGATAGATTTTTTTTTCTTTCAGTCCTTTAATGAGTCTAGTTTCTTGGTCCTTTTTTTTTCTTTCTAATGTGGAATAAGATGCTATTTAATTTTGTTCTTCCATTGCTAATATGTTTTGTGTATATGCTTTAATCATTTTTTTTCTTTTTAGTAAATTTTAGACAATTTCATTTTTGTGTATCTTGGTATGATTTTGTTTAAATTTCTTGTGTAAAAGGTTCATTTTTCTTGGAAATGTGGTATTATAAGTTGAACTAAATTCAGAAATTTTAAATCTATAAATATTTATTGCCCACTCCTTTCTACTTTGAAAATTCTAATTATATGAACATAAAAAAAGGAGCAGTTAATGCTTATAATTTTTGTTTTTACTCTAATATTTTTGCTCTCTTTAATTTCTCATAACTTCTTAGTTATTGTTTTTTTAAACAAAACTTATACATTTATAACTGGAAATCTGAAAAACTAATTTGCACATAGCATCATGTAATACAGCAACCATTGTTGGATTCCTATTACTTTGTTTAGTGAAATCTTGTATCATGTATAATGCTGTTTTCTTCTATCACTATTTTGTGTTCTTTAAAAATAATAATAAAAAGTACAAACTTAAAAAAAAAAAAAAAAAGCAAATGGGAGGGAAGCAGGATCCTCTAGATTTGGGCCACTTTTGTCAGGAAGAATTACTAAGGACCGCAGGGATTCCCAAGTTAGTGTACTCAAGAGTCCATGCCCTGGAAGTAGTCCTGGAGGCTCCCAGCCAAGGACAGCACAAGCTGAGGGGTAGCTCCACCCACGGCACAGGGCTCGAAGGAATGGTGGCCGCCCAGACACCACTGAGCAGGTGCCTCCCAATAGGACATTTCAGGCCAAACTGGGGTCCCAGGAGCACTGGCGGGCCCTGGGCAGCAGCGGCTCACCCTACATGCCTCTTCCTGGCCTTTCTGCTGCTGGCTCATGCCTCACTCTAGCAGGAGTGCAGTTCTACATGCTTAGATCACAGAGTGACACTCAGCCCCTATGTGTGTCATAGTGGCTTCCTGCCTTCTACTATTTTGAAGTGCAAATCTGTGATATTTCCCTGTATGGATGCATCATAAAATAATTACTACACCCACACTAATTAATGTTCATTGCCTCACTGATACCTATTTTGTGTGGTGAGAGAATCTAAGATCTAATCTCTTTGCAAATATCAAATATATTCTCAGATTCTTCAATGAAATTGAAAGGGAAGCAATTCTCCCAAAGTCATTCATGGAGACAAGTATTACCTCAATATCAATACCAGAGGAACACCCAACTAAAAAAGAGAACTATAAGCCAATTTTCCTAATGAACGGAGATGCAAAAATTCTCAATAAAATACTAGCAAACAGAATGAGGAAATCATCGAAAAGATTATAACCATGATGAAATGGGTTTAATCCCAAGAATGCAGGGATGGTTCAGTATACAAAAATCAGTAATTATAATGATAGAAACAAAGACAAAAATCACATGATTATCTCAAAAGATGCAGAAAAAGCTTTTGATAAAGTCCAATACTCATTCATGATAAAAAAAAATCCTATAGAAAATTAGAATAAAAAAGAAAATTGGGAGCCTGGGGAGATAGCTAAGTAGAATAAGCTCTTGCCTGGCAAGTGCAAGGTCCTAAATTCAATCCCCAGTACCACAGAAAAGAAAGAAAGAAAATGGAATAAATGGTCTATACCTTCATCTGATAAAAGTAATCTATGGCAAACCAATAGCCAGCATCATTCTAAATGGAGAAAAACTGAAGCCTTTTATTCTAAAATCCGGTACAAGGCAAGGATGCCCATTGTCACCATTATTATTCCATATAGTTCTGCAAATATTGACCAGAGCAGTTCGACAAGAGAGAGAAATAAAAGGAACAAGTGAAATTATCATTATTCACAGATTACATGATACATTACAGAGAAGACCCCAAAGACTGCATTAAAACACTTGAAGGCTTAATAAACAAATTCAGTAGTGTAGCAGGAAACAAAGTCAACACTCTAAAATCAATAGCATTTCTGTACATGAACAGGAAACACCAAGAGAGAAATTAGGGAAACCATGCCTTTCACAGTAACATCCAAAAAAAAAAAAAAAAAAAAAAAAAAAAAAAAAAAAAAAAAAAAAAAAAAAAAAAAAAAAAAAAAAAAAAAAAAAAAAAAAAAAAAAAAAAAAAAAAAAAAAAAAAAAAAAAAAAAAAAAAAAAAA